>CALNHX010007512.1:0-73116 GCA_940337035.1 Agriotes lineatus | reverse complement strand
TTTCATAGCGGATGTGTCAAGTTATTTCATTAGATCTAAAAATTTTGATAACAATGTTTGTACCAGGTAGATATAAGTATTCTTGTAATATACCTGGTTGTAACAATAAGTTATAGGGAATTAAACGATGTGCCTTATAAAAGTAAACTCTTTTTTATAATGCTAAAAACAGTTGCACAAAGAGCAAGGTGGTTTGAAGCTATAAATAAATTTCTACACCTTAGGACAATTAGTTTATTCAAAGAAACCGGTACGCATATGTGAAGACCATTTTAAAGAAAGTTCATTTATAAGTTCTGTAAGATCAAGACTTTTACCGAACAGAATTCCAGAATGCTACACATATTCTGACATCGCGACTGCTGTTTACTCTTCATCTGCGTCTTCATAACTTCCCGAACAACCAGCAAACACACCTGTTCTTATGATCAACCCTCAACTTCTGCAACAGAAGATATGCCACAATTTAATCCACAACACAATCCCAATCAAGAAACAGTTGTACAACCAAAACAGACACTTAAGTTCCATAAATGTGCGTAGAGTAGCCGAACTAACTCCAAAGAAGACAAAAATGTATATGATGTATAAATCACAACAAAAGCATTTCTACAACTTGAAGAGAGCTCTATTTCGGTCAAAAAATGAGCTAACCACTGTATGCAATCAAGCAAATACAGAAATGTTTAAGGCTCTTGAAACGAGTCGCCATCCTGCTGGGGTGGAATGTATTAAGTCACAAGTTCGTAATGCTCCCAAAAAATGTTCAAAGTGGACAACTAAAAATAAAGTGTTTGCGTTGGGATTATATAAAAAGAAGGCCAAAATATTAACGATTTTTAAGTACAATTTTCAAATTACCATCACGGCTAATATTGCAAAAATATTTACAACGCTTTCCTTTGAAACTTGTATACACAATGCGCTAATGAATCGTCTCAAATCAAAAGTAAAAAAAAAATGGAGAAAGGAGATAGATTGTATGTAGATCTTGGCTCTTTAGGAAGACGAAATGCTAGTGCTAATCACGCATTAGTATTTGTATAACGTATTGATATACGAAAAAAGTGGAAACAACGTATTGCTTATTTTTTTTACACAAGACACTATACAAACAGCGCATTTAAAAGTGACAATAAAAGAACTTATATCGGCTTTATAAGCAATAGGTCTGAAGGTAATATGTACAATCTGTGATTTAGGAACTACACACAGAGTAGCACTAAATCAGTTACAACAATCATCACAAAGACCAGGCCCATATATTTTTATTAATAATGAAAACATCATCACCCTATTTGACCCAACCCATTTACTGAAATTAACAAAAAATGCTCTATTAAAATACAACATACAGTTTGAAATAAATAAAATAGCATAATTAAAGCAGATTATTAAATGTATAACATATGACAAAACGATTTCAGTGTTCATACAAAATACAGGATTCTTATTTTGAACTTCAAACAAATCCAAAACTCAAAATGAGGGTATCAATAGCTGCATAGACATGAAGTCATACCGTAGCATGTACCATAGAATCGAAACTTCCTGCTGAAGCTATAATTACAGCAGAATTTTCCGCTGACCTGGATAATTTTTACGACAGCTTTAATGGGCGTTCGTTGTATCCTGACGTGGAGAAAAAGTTGCGATGTTGTTTATCTGAAAAATTAGAGCATATAAGATTTTTGAATTTAATTAAACCAAAAATAAACACCTGGCCATTTATAGATAAAAATGATTATTCCAAAGTTATCCAAACATTACGATTCATTAAAAGCTTGGTTTTCCAATACCGTAGCAATACACGAAATATGGAAAATATGTAAACAAGATGGCTTGAGATTCTTAGCAACTCGTTCTCTCAATCAAGATCCCATCGAGAAGTTGTTTGCAATGATTCGACAATACGGAGCTACAAACACTAGCCCTACTTGTTACCAATTTGTTTCGGCACTTAAAACATCTGCATTTAATAATTTAATCGCTCCACATAGCAAACAATCAAACTGCGAAAAAGATGAAAACAGTATTTTAGAAAATTTACATGACTTAATAGAGCAAGAATTTCAACACCCAGCTGTTATCATAGACGACACACTTGAGAATGAACTGAGTAATTTGGATATCCCATCAATACAGGATGTGAGTTTCTATGATTTTGATACTCAGGCTGTAGCATACGTGTATGGTTACTTTACAAGAAAAGTTGAACTGCCCGATTATGACCAATGCAAAGGATCGTTGTTAAGTTTTTCTGTAGAACCTCAACATACTTTCCCAATGTTTAAAGAAATAGACGGTGAACAAAGGTTAAAATATGTTTCTAAACATTTAATAAATTACAAAGTGTGTATTTATGACTTCGCCGTCAGTGTATTGAAAGAACATGGACATATATTAAGATTAAAATATAAACTTATTAACATCTTGCGTAAAATTAATACCCAGTGGTTTCAGTGTGGCGGACATACCGATATTGTGTTAAAAATATTGGAAGTAGCACTGGACATAATTAAGGTATGTAGTTGTTAGAGTTTTACATGCAATACTCTTACCGTTCTTCCTACCTACCTAAACTAACCTATTTTCGTTCCAATATTGCTTGTTCTTGTGTTCCAAGACTTCTTTCCATAATTCCCCGTATTCTACTAAAATTACACAATTATGATTTATATTTATATAAAAATAATTACTTTCTCACAGCATAAATTAGTAATTCATACTTGTTTCAAGTAAACGTGAATTCGCCAATTAACAGCCATCTTGACCCTTTCAACCTTGAGGGACAACGTCAAACGTCATTGTCTATTAGTTCTCAAAATTTTGAACAAATAATGTACACGACGGTCAGCCGCGCATGGGGCGCTGTAGTCACGATTCTCGTAGAGATCCTGTATATAGAGTAACCTATATACAGGAACTCTAGATTCTCGTAGAGACCCTGAATAAAAAGTAAGATAATCTTAATATACAGGGTCTCTAGATTCTCCTTCTCTCCCTACGCTGGTGATCCCTCTCTTATATATCCTCTTTGGCGATTCCGGTGCCAAAGATGCCAATCGTTTATTAATGTTTAGAACTGAAGCAAACTTGACCATGCTGGAACAGCATTGAAACTGGTTCGTAGATGGAACGTTTCAAGTTGCACCGGAGCTGTTTTTCCAAGTATTTACCATCCACGCGTTGGTAGAAAAACGGTGCATTTCATTAATATCGTCATTCTGCAAGATAAATGTGAGGAGTCGTACGTACGAGTTTTCGAAAAAATTAGCAGCATGGTGCGAGTATTTGAGGGTGCAGAAGTTTGTTTCATTGAGGACAATCTTTGTGGAGAAATGTGCAAGAACTTGGATTAACTGGAGAGTACTGTAATAATGAAAATATACGTATACATATAAAAATCTACCGTGCAAAGGAAAAAGACGGTAATCGACAAAAGTTCAAAATTTACTTTAAAACGGTTTCCCACTTAAAATTTCGCGCTCTTTCCAATGGTGCATACCGTTTTTGTGCCCGAATCGCCGTTTTCTAAACATCCGGATGGCAAATAGCGGTATGTAAGTACCAATACAATGGAAAAACGCAGTAATCAAGATCTCACGGCATTTTTAGGCCTAGGAGAAACACTGTAATAAACAATACCTCAAATATCCTTGTAAATTGTGTTATTAATGACCAACAACGTTTGAGGAAAAACACTGTCATGTATAATACAGCTTTTTTCCTTTCTTTTGTCGCAGTATACTTTATGTGTCATACAACTGTGATGTACATTACGGTTTTTCTCCATCTATAGTTCGAAATAATTACAGTATTTGTCCGTGGTGACATAACCTTAATTTAATAAGTTGACAGGTGGTTTTGAAAGTGTTGATTGTTGTGAAGGGTAGTGGTGTATTAGTAAGAATTATTAAACAAAAAACAGTCATTTTATGAATGATGAGCTCCAAATCTTAATTAATTCTAGAACTGGCTCAGAAAGCAAATGTAAGTACTATTTTACAAACACACAACTCTCAGTTGCCAACAATGTACTTATATGCGATTTTAGGAGACCTCCAGCGTTTCATGCCATGATGAACCTAAACATGCAGATGAAAACTTAATTATAGAAAAAATTAATATAATTAATCAAGAAAATTTTTTCCTGATATTGTGTTTGAATATTATCCTAGCGAAAGTTGTTTTGATCTTGATTTGTATACTGTATTAAGTACAGCCGAAAAAAGTGAATCGAATGTGGTAGTGGATAGCTCTGAAATGCTGATTAAAGGAAAGAATAAATGCATTGCAGATGAAGAACAATAATGATGACGAAGATGAACAGGTGAACAGTGAAGACCCAGACTACATGCCAAATGACGTGGAATTGAACTCAAGTGAGGATTAGGCAAAGTCAGATAACAATGCTGCAGCTATAATAGAGACGTAAGGCTATTCAATATTTACTAAATTGATATCATTTTTATGTTTTAAACTTTTAGGGACAACTTGGAAACTGGTTTAGACAACTTGAGAGAAAAACGTCCCAAGAAACGCCGAAAGCTTGCCGACCAAATGACCCACAATAAAAGTAAGCATCCACTTGTACTTACAGCATGCAACTGCAAAAAATATAATTGTTGCACTGTGATTAATGACAACCAAAGGCAAAAAATTCATGACGCTTACTGGAGCCTAGATAGACATCAACAAAGAGTGTGGTTGGCTAGTCATGTTTTGGAAGAAAAATCCAAAAGAAAAGTTGAAAACAGCAAAAGGAATTTTACAAGAAAATATTTGGTTGATTATGAAGGCGATCAAAATGAAATCAAGAAAGCTGTAGTATGTCAGAAGTTTTTTCTTAACCCTCTTGGTTACAAGCATGACACGGTAATTCATAGTATGCTTCAATCAACAAAAGATTGTCATGGAGCGAAAAAACTTATACCAGGGAAAAATAAAAGGGGTTTGGCTATTCCATCCAATCAAGTGGATAGAGGCAATGTTGTCTTACATATTAATTCATTTAAACCAATGCCATCCCACTATAAAAGATCTCATACTCCTAATAGCCCAAGAGCCAATGGCAATTCGAGCAACGGTTCTGTAAGGCTAAAAATTTGTTTGGTGATGAGCCATAGCATGCCAAGTACGTATACAACGACCTGGCAGACATCAGCCCTGCACGTCATCATCCCTTATATTTTTGAAATTGTCAATATTTAAAAAAAAACCTTGTCGCTGTAAGCTTCAAATTTTAATATGTTTTAGTTCATGCATTGTGAAGTAGGAAAAAAAATTGACAGGCGATTTCGATGAGCACTAGACCTGACAGGTGAGTCGAAAGATGTGCAGTATATAGGGTTAAAATAAACTTTGTTCTGTACATTTGAAAGTTTTACACATGTTTAAGTGAGCGATTAAGAAAACGTGTGTACAATGCCAGGCGGTTCTGGTTAGCATATGTCTTTGACAGGCGACGGAGAAGATGCTATGTGACCCTGAGTGAGAAACGAAAGAGTCGAAAGATGTGCAGTATATAAGTCAATGGTACAAATGACATAACATTTTCTTCAAGTACTGTTTGTAGTAATTCTGAATAATATTTACATAAGTATATGAATGAAAATGATCTTTTTTTATTTATCACTTCTTCAGAAATAAAAATTTTCATTTCATCAAAAGCTTGTTGGTGATAATATTTCCATGTTTTTTTCGGTGATCTGGGTATTTTATTTCTTTCCTGTAGTGTGTACAAGGCAACTGTTCGGCAACTATTATGATAAAAAATAAATGGGCTTGCAATTTTGCTTACTTTTTCATAAAATTCGTTATCTTCGCCAAATACTTTCAGGGCTTGCATCAAACCTTCTGTTTCTGATGAATGCACTGTTTGAAACCGCCCTTTTACTCGTTCATATTTATTTTGGCAAAATACACACAACTTGTCAAGTTTCGATATTTGACATTTCTGTAAGAAAAAATATGATACTAAATTATTTATATTGCAAGAAATAAAATAAATTTAAAAGTATATTCAATAGTTGGCATAATAATAATAAAAAATATTATCATGCGATAATTAATTATCTTGTAACACAAAATAATTTATTTATGAAAATAATAATTATTATTAATTATTCGCTTCAATCATAGATTTTCACATTAATTTCAAAATTATTGTTATATTACTTATTACTATTTTGAAATTAATAATTGCTAATACATATTTAGTAGTGATTGAATTTCTGTCAAGTAACCGAATGAAAAATATGCTTAATTAAAAGATCAAACCTAATAAAGAATATATAAGTCAATAGAAAAATACCTGATGATGATGCTGGTACATTCGATAAAGTTGATGGTTCACTCGGGCGATATTTTTTCATCACAGCCAGAAAGTTTTTATAAAACTTCACATGATAACCTCTACTAGCATCAACCGCCTCTGGCAAATAAATGTTATTGAATTTTAAATTATGTTCTTTTCTTATTTTTAATATGGATTTGCTTTTATCCAAAGTAGTCACTGTAAATTGTACTGTTTTGTCATTAGTTTTTTGGTTACAAATCACACAAACAACGTCTTCGGATTCCATCCTGCACACTATTTTTTTAAATATTAATATCTACTTGATAAGCACAAACTAAACTTCACAATTAATATTAATATCTAGTTTAAATTACAAAATTTTAAATAATATATAACATAGAACGCAGTAATTCGTAGTAATAAAGCAAAACACTACTGTACAGTTTACAAGAATGAATTGCAACTGAATAAATTTTTCTTTTAAAATCTGTTTATTTATGGAAGCAGGTATACGACCCTTCAAACTTTCCGTTAGACAAACTGTCTCACTCGCGCTATTGAGTTGACATTACGTCTCACTCGCGCTCACATAGCATCTTCTCCGTCGCCTGTCAAAGACATATGCTAACCAGAACCGCCTGGCATTGTACACACGTTTTCTAAATCGCTCACTTAAACATGTGTAAAAATTGCACATCTTTCGACTCACCTGTCAGGTACTAGTATTCATCGAAATCGCCTGTCAATTTTTTTTTCCTACTTCACAATGCATGAACTAAAACATATTAAAATTTGAAGCTTACAGCGACAAGTTTTTTTTTTAAATTTTATTGACAATTTCAAAAATATAAGGGATGATGACGTGCAGGGCTGATGTCTGCCAGGCCGTTGTATATGTACTTGGCATGCTATGACTCATCACCAAAAAAATTTTTAGCCTTACAGAACGTCCGTTGCTCGAATTGCCACTGGCTCTCCGGTTATAACCGTAGATACCTTCTACCAGATTTAAGTGTAAAAATTATGCATCAAGATTACCTTGAAAAATATTCTAATAATAAGGTATCTTATGAAATCTATCGAAGTGTTGTACAAAGCCAAAATTTTGCCTTTAAAGATTTAGCTGCGGATAAATGTTCAACCTGCCTTGAATATGAACTAAATGCAAATTTAGAGAACAGAGAACAGCTTAAGGAAGAACATCTAAAACAAGCTAATGCAGCACGAAAGAAATATAATGAGGACTCTAAAATCACAGATGAATCTATTCGGGTTTTCGCTGCAGATTAGCAAAAGGTTCAGCTATGACCCAGAATGGCAGTTATTAAAGATTCTTTTTTTCTGTCACGATTGATTTCCTTTAATGAAACATTTGCTAGTATGCAAAAACGGCAATCATACTTGCATCTTATGGCATGGAGCCATTGCTGGTCGAGATGCAAGTGAAATTACAAGTGCCTACATTAAATTTTTCGAGGGGCATAGAGATGCTAAAACTTTGATTGTCTCGATGGACAATTGCACCGGGCAAAATAAGAACTGGGTGTTCTACTCTTCATTGATATCCTACGTTAATCAAGGTACATGTAGCACGAACGTGATTATTGTTAGATATTTGGTTCCTGGGCACACATACATGGCAGCAGACGGACTACATGGCAGGATAGAACAACTCATGAGAAAGAAAAAAAATATTGAAGACTTTGAGGATGTCATTGCAGCATGCAAAGCTTCATCCAAAAGAATGGATGTTGTTCCTTTAAATTACGACGATTTTCGAAAATATGAACACAAAATAAAAACTCGAAACAACAACACTGGAAGTATTCCATACCTCAAAGACATTGTTGAAGTGTCGTTCACCAAAGAGGACCACGGATTCAAATATAAAACTGATTTTAACGAAGAAAACTATCAAATAGCCAAAAATATATTGAAAAAAAAAGTGGCACTCGACTTTCCAGAACGTAATGAATGTTACCGCGGAGTTCCAGAGCAAAAAAATTGGAATAATGAAATCATTAGTAACAAAAATGAAAACAAATCGAAAAACATTTTGGCTGTCCTTGCCAACCAGGAATCAGTCCCAAGATCTCTGTGGACATGACGTTGTTTAGAACTTTTAATGCCTACACATTTGATAGCTGTATTATTATTTATGTTATTTTAGTTTAGTTTCGAATTAAATATTATTGTTAGAAGATTTGTTGTTATTCAGAAATAATATGTAGTGGACATAAACTGTAATACAGCATACCGACTATTCTTTGATTCAATTGTCATCAAGAGTTAATCGGAAAAACGCAGTAATGTCGATTACCGTTGTTTTCCCAACGACTTTTATCACTCGATACAAGGGAATATAAATTTATAAAGAATAAAATCTTTAAAATTGATAGGACTTGGAAAATTATGTGTCAATCATTTAGGATTATATATATCGCTATCATGTGCCAAATTTCAACACTGTAGTAGAATTAGGTAACGAACGGCAGCACATTTTACTTAAATGTCATTTTTCTCGAAGCGCCATTTTTTAAATTACCGTCTTTTTCCTTTGCACGGTAGAAATGTTGTTGGCTTTGAGCTTTGTACCAGTTAATGATGTAGTAAATGCTTTTGAGGGTTTGATAGAGAGCTGCCTTAATGAAATGGTGCCTTGGTAGTTTACTGGGAAGATACTTATATAGGACGCCAAAAGCGCCATCGCGAACAGAGCCCCGATTTGGCATAGAAGTGTGGAATGTTCACTATCGTGTTGTCAAAGGTCTTCCTCCTACCAACAATTCGGTAGAAAGTTGATATCGAGCATTTCAGCAAACTGTAGATTGTATTCATCCGTCGATCTACAAACTTATCTCGATCATTTTCGCAAAGAGCAAAATCAAGTGAAAATACATTTGACGTGGTTTGCTGCTGAAGACTGACAGCAGGGAAATAGACAAAAATATGTCCAACTTAATCGCAGATTAGAAGTGGTAGTACAAAGTTATCATAATTACCATATTTTGGACTGGACTATTTTGTGTGTGAGCCTTTTTGTCGGGGCTATTACGATGGGGCTATTATTACGTGTCACGATTTCTCCTTATTAATATAAACGTCAACTTCAAAAATATTTCTTTCGTACATTGTCTATCATCCTTTTTTTGTAAGCTTTTCATACAAATGTTTTAACTGTGTCATCTTTCAGAAAATACAGAATGGTCTCAAGCGGAAGGCTACTGAGAACCTTTTAACAACCTCCAACAAAACTTATTTTTTCGGCCATTTTCAAGGACTGTGGACGAGTTAATTCACAAGATATGTCAGATATCCGAAGAAGTATTCTACCACCTTTACCAACAAATTTAAAAGAAGTTCACGATACCTTAGAAGCTATAAATGTGGAAACTAATATGGGAGAAAATTTTTTTCTTTTAAATAACGTAAACTTAATGTTGCATTTCTCGCAGAAGAAATTTAGAAATTTTGAATAAACATGAAATATATATACCGGGTGCTGACTTGCGCGACGCACCATAGGAATTTGCATAGTAAATTCTGTATGTTCAATTATTTGCTCCCCTAATTATTTTAGAGTTAAAGTGTAAATACATTTTTGTAGAGAAAAAAATACTGCATCCATTCATACTGTTGCTAATAATTTTTCATTTTCCGGAACCGAAGGAATGCAAAAAACAAACTAGCATTTTCACAAAAATCAGTGATGCCATGGAATTATTGAAACAAGCCAATGCCGCAAATGCGTGCGGCGCGACAATATGTGCTGTTTGTTTGTTTGTCATTGATGTTTGACGTTTATAATAATTCATTATTAATTATGTTCTGCTTAATGCCTCTAAGATACCTAGACCTTGTCCATAACAAAAATGCTTTTACGAGTATGGTTGACGTTCGTTAAGTAAGCTCCTTGTTTATTGTAAAATATCTGCAAATTCCAAACAGTACAACCATTAATAGACTGATTCATTTTAAGTTTAAGACTACAGGCGGGTTATTAAATAATTGTAGGTGCAGTAATGAGGTTCAGAACTTACACCAAAACGAGAAAAACAACAGTATGTTTAATCTTTTGACGGCAGTGACTGGATAATCGCACCGCACGCACTTGCGTTGCCATTGGCTTGTTTCAATAATTCCATGGCATCACTGATTTTTGTAAAAATGCTAGTTTGATTTTTTGCATTACTTCGGTTCTGTCAATGAAAAATTGTTAGCAACAGTATGAATGGATGCAGTATTTTTTTCTCTACAAAAATGTATTTACACTTTAGCTCTAAAATAATTAGGGGAGCAAATAATTGAACATAAAGAATTTACTATGCAAATTCCTATGGTGCGTCGCGCAAGTCAGCACCCGGTATAGATGGCACTTTTAATTACTCCAAAGTACTTTGAACAAATGTTTACATTACATATTGTAGGAAATGGTCATTACATACCATTAGTATTTGCATTACTACCAAATAAAAGGGTCGATACTTATTTTTATGTATTTAAATTCATCAGTTATTTTTTATAGAATAAAAATTTGGAATTTTTTCCTAATGAAATTGTGTGATTTTGAAGAAGCAATCTAGAGCGGAGCGAAATTAACTGGGCCAGATATTTATGTGACCGGCTATAGAGTCCACCTTACGCATACAAGGACAAAAATTCAGAGATAAGAAATCGGTTGCACTCGACTTTTGGTTGAATGAGTTTACATCCACAGGAAGCTGCAGACTTTTTTATTGAATACTTTATGTCCTGTGCGCCTACTGATCCACGAACGCATGCGAATCTTTCCATAATGTTTTTAATAGTAATTTTAATACTCCAAAACCAAATATCTTTGTATTTTTCGACGTATTGAAAAATATGTAAATAGGTTCTTACATAAAAATTAATAGTGTGCATTTAGGATGTAAAGTAAAAAATGTTGCTTACAAAAAACGCATTATGTATATAACAAATTTAGTTATAGAGTTGACGTATTTAAAGAACTACATGTACGTAAGAGGTGCGCAACGACCAATTTGTGTTCGAACGAGTTTATTATAAGTATCAAGAGGCGGAAACGTCCATTGTTTATAGGCGTGCTTTAGTTGTGGCTGTTTTCATTTGGTTGGCAGTTTTTATCTTCTCATCTCTGCTTTTTCGTCATCCTGTTTACAATTTATATTACAAAAACAGTTGCCTAAGAACTAACCGAAATTTTCCACGTTCTATTGATGTAAGTATGATATTTATTTAATTTGTTCGTATTATGTAGGTTATGTTAGTATCAGGCGGGTATCGATTGTCACCTATTTATGTTGTTACATATTTATAAACAGTTTATTATACTGGTTTCATGAAACCACACGCGGTTTATTCCAACCTCTATAAATAATCATATTTATATAAGATATAACGCCCAAAAGGTTACTAATCTTATATTTGGTGACTCCGAACGTATGATACACATCATACCTTCTTCCACCTGAAGCAACCAAGTCTTGTGAAATTCCACAAGTTGAATCTAGCCGCAGAACCCCCCTGTTTACTCCAGCCTGCATACTACGCTGCAGCTTCCTTGAGAATATCTAACTAAAGCTAAGTGTTATCATTTTACACATTTTACACTTTGCAATACCTTTACGCAACATACAGCAGTATAGCATTGAAATTATTTATTATTTTCTATTTTATTATTGTTATTATTAATGGGGGTACAATATTAGTAGGCATATCATTAGTTAGATTTTATTTTTTATAGCGCAGTTTGTTAAAAACCTTACCTAACATGCAGTCTTCGACACAGAAAATTGGAATCCGGGGCAAAGTTATACACAGCCAAGGTCGAGAAATGATTGCCAACGTGTTGACATTTATGAATAAAGAAGCTAGAAATGGTGCTACAATACCTGTTCATACCTCCACAGGCGTTGTAGTTAGTTTTTTTTTGTAAAGACGAATGTCGCGTTGAAATAAGGGAATGTGAGCTGCCTGCCTAAAATTGAAGGCAGCGCTGGAAGACTCGCGAAACAATTGTCCGTAGTGTATGCCGGTGCGATCGCGCGTCCCGTGAAAATCACTCCAGTTTAAGTTATTTAAGAAAGTTGTCAAAGTGTTTCCGAGAAATGTCAGTTTAGCTGCGAATATAGAGCATTGGTCAAATATTCAACGTTCTTTTGCGGTTGAAGCTTATTTTAAAAATAACAATTGTGTTGTAACCACCCAGCGTTTATTTCATCGTTACTTTCATTTAAATCCACGAGACGCAGTTCCTAGTCGAATAACAATTAAAAAGTGGGTACACAAGTTTCGCACTACTGCCTCATGTGCCAAAGAAAAAGCAAAAGGAACAAACTAGTTGTGTGCGCATACGTAAAAATGATGAAAGGGTAAGAGCAGCTTCAAGAGTGCCAGCAGCGAGAAGGAGATCACTTGACTAATGTAATGTTTAAAAAATAAATTTTCCGTGTTTCCTGAAGAACCTTTTGTTTGATTTTTGAATAAAAATTTAGCCGTTAGCAAAAAAAACTCAATTTAAAATGGATACTTCATTCTGCCGGACCTTGTACTTTATAAAATATTTTCATGCCACATTGTATTTTCAGATGGAAAAATACATCAGATAAATGATTTTTTATAAAATCACACGATATACGAAAAAACGCATTTGTAAAAGATTTAATAAGATACAAGAAGGAAGGCAGACGTATAATTTATACAGATATAACGTATTTACATAACTTTCACACTCAACCAAAGCAATGGGCAGACGATACTGTGCTGGGATAAAAAAACATTTCAAAAGGAAAACGATTGATTATAGTTCATGCTGCCGGTAAAGAGGCTTTATACCTGGAGCATTGTGGATATTTCGTTCAGGTACTTACCTGCTAGTAAACCTTTTACAAGATTTTTTAATACTGCTTATATTTAGGTACTAAATCTGGTGATTATCACGATGAAATGAACTATGAAAATTCCAAAATGGCTTGAAAAGTAGCTGATGCCAAATCTTCCTCCTAAATTGGTTGTCGTAGCTGACAATGCTTCGTACCACAATGTCAGGTATGACAAGGATCCAACTAGGGGCACGTTAAAGCAAGATATGATCAACTGGCTAAGTGAGGGAAACATTCCTCATGATCCAACTGATACAAAACCGGATTTGTATACATTTATTAAAAATCACAAAACAAAGTACCACAAATATAAATTGGATACATTGCTAAATAAAGAGAAAATTTAGGCTACAATGAAAAGCTGGATGGCTGGAAATTGGCCGATGTGGAGGCACTGGAAAAATTTAATGTGATTACTCCAGAAGAGTGGGCTGCGGTTTGTAACAATGCTGACAAAATTGTTGATGAATACATCGCTAAAGAACATTTATTAGATGACGGTTTAGATCATCTTATAATTACTGTTAACACGGGTGACGATTCAGAAGACGAAGAAAGCGGTGTAGAGTCGATGCCTGCTTAAACTAATTTTACATAAACTAGTGAATTAAAACACTTTTATTTCACTTTTGTATCATAGACTGTTTATGAAGGTTGTTATGGAGTTAATAATATCACTTTAAACTGTCAAAATTGAATAATAGCTATTTAAGTAACAATGAATGTAAGGACCTATTAACATTTGAGGTAGGCAAGTACAAGGCAAGATGAAGCCGAGACTTGTTGCCTGCCGAAAATGTTAATAGGCGATACATTCCGAGTTATCTTATTATATTTTTCCCGCTGCTTATCGAAATTTTCCTAGATTTTTGAAAAAATCGTTTGGTTTGTCACCTGTCACCAGGATTAATTTTCGTGAGTGGTGTTACCTGTGAGTGTCACGATGTCACATAAACACTTGCAATTATAAACAAAACGTCTAAGTCTGCATCTTGCGATTGTTCGTACTTTGGAAACCACTCAACCTAAAAACTTGATCTTGGTGTCAAATATGTTTTTGGGGTCAAAGAATTCAAAAAAAGTCATTAATTGATTCATACATACAATACAAATACTACAAATTTGGACCATTTGAAAAGGAAACACCCAGCATCACTTTTACTTCCTCGTGAAGCTACTATAGTATCATCTGCTGGACCATCATCTGCTGGGAAACCTATATCAGGGCGTTCTGGAACGATGATACCATCACCATCGTCTGAACCTGTACCAGAAGCGGAAAGTTTAATTCCATTTTCCACCCAGGGTATATCTGCTCCATCAACACCTACACGCAAAACGCACAGACAGCTCCGTTTATTTGCTTCTATGAAAGACACGGGACTGCCTTCTTAAAAAAAGGAGTCGATTAATCGCAGTTTATTAAAATTGATCGTCACGGATTATCAGCCCTTCTCCATTGTAGAAAATACTGGGTTCATCGAGTATTCGAAAAAATTACAACATTTGTATAACTTACCGAGCAGGAAAGTTCTATCAACTAAACTACTGCCTGCCTTAGATAATGAAGAAGTAGCCGTTACCAATATTGGCGTAACAACTGGTATGTGGACTTCCGATAGTTACAAGGCTTCCATAATCGTAACAGCGCATTTCATTTTCGAGCACAAATTAGATGCACTAGTTCTTACAAAACGGGGTTTTCAAGAATAACATACTGCTGATAACATTAGATTAGAGTTGCAGTAAATCTTTCAGGAGTGGGGAGTAGATAGTAAAATGGTGTTACTATAATGGCGAATAATGCTGCAAATGTAAAAAAAGCTTTGTGACTTAAATAAACATAATGCAGCAAGATGCAGCCACCAGGTGGAATTCTAAATTAATAATGCTGGAACGACTTTTAGATGTAAAAGTTGCACTGTCTGCTGCTGCTAGCTAATTGTCAAAAGCTCCACCTAATTTAAGTGCTAGCGAATGGGCTGTTGTTTTGGACTGTGCTTCCATTTTAAAGTCTGCAAATAACTTTTTTGGAGACGATCTCGTATCATTAGTGTCAACATTACCTGATAGAAGTTTATCATTAAACGACATAGACAATATTTATATACCTGAAATATTTCTTACTCCATTAAGTACACCTCCGTTCAACGTGGCGTTTCACCTTGACGCAGCGGCTTTCGCATTAAGAGTAAGTAGGTACCAGAGAAGAGTGTGGGCGGCGTACGAGGACGATTTAGACTTAGGTGTTGAGTTGAACTTACTGTTTCACGTAATGGCAAATTACGAGGTTTACTACGTGAGAGCGCGCGCACTAGAGAGCGTTGCATGGTACCCTTTAGCGGAGCTGCGAGGAGCGCTAAAACAAATTAAGAAGATCAACTTTAGCATCGTTCAACAGCGAGCGCAAGCATTGCAGGCATTGAATGGAGTCGCCGATGAATGTCCCTTCAGTATGAAACCAATGAATTGTTTTCTCGTAATTATGCAGTACTCTCCGCCTGATTGCAGGCAACCTTCGTTGTTTCTCGAACAATACTGATCGCAATTGAAACAGTTCTAGTGGTAATACAGGTTTCTATTTTCTCTTTGGAAGGGTCATATTTAAAATACCGGTTCAGGGCTCTGTATTATCGGCACCAACAACTTCCGCCGTTGTCGTAAAATGGCGTTGTCGTGAGATGGCGTTAGGGAAGCGTCCTTTTTCGTGAAAACTTTCTTGCTAAGATGTCCGCCCGCTAAATTGGTTTTTTTGGACAATCTTCGAGGTGCATCGTCTCCCATGTAGGAAGCTGAACTGAAAGAAGGGTTCGTAAAGGACGCCCAAAGAACCTAGTGGTTGTGGCAGCCGTTATTTTAACATCCTTTCCGTCGATGGGCCAGGAAAGATTACCAAGACCTCTGATAGTGTAAAAGCACATTTTTCTGTTAGGCGATTATCAGGATTTCCTGGGTAAGCACGCTTCTCTCTTCTTATTCGACCACTAATTTTGGTTGTGTGTTTTCTCAGCTCCTTGCTTCGGGCTGAGATCATCCCAAAGTCGATTGCTGTGGTTCCTCGCACACCCCTCGGAGAGATTTGAGGCAGAGTCCTGTTCGCGGTGGCTCACAGCTTCCCGTAGGAGCAGCCCCCTGGTGTTTGGAGTGACCTTGTGATGCCGAGTCTGGTTTGAAACCTACCTCGATTATTTTGCACTTTGTTATACGAACTCTCAAACGATTTCGTTGTGCGGCATAGTATTATGTTCGTTAACTGCTAGGATGTACTGGAATTTTCAATTGCCTGCGTTATCTTGTTTAGCAATTCATATAGGGTTCTTTTATTAGCGGCTTCACCGCAAGTAATTGTTGTAATGAGGTGTCACACGAATTGCGAGCTTTCACTGTGCTTATTTTAAAGTAATTTCGCCGAAGCTCATTTTGGATTGAAATTTCGCTGAGCGAGTGGCAAACCTAGTTGCGATAGTTCCATGCTCCTTCGGGTTAATTAAAATAGCTGGAACAGTATTCAGCAGTGCTTATTTCCATAGGGCAGACAGATCTGATTGCTTACGTGGGTATTCGTAAATTATTAACTTGATACATACTAAAAAGTGGAACGCAGTACAACGGTGACATTCTCTTAGCCTCCGGTTTGCTATTAATCAATGTGTTTTGGCCAAATTTAGTGCTGAAAGTAAGTAAGTCCATTTAGAAATTAGTTACGAGGCCGTCAGCCTAGCTGCGATTTCGGATGCACCCGATTGAATCTGTGAAATAAGTAACAATGTGATATATATTTGCCTACTGTGATACATATTTATTTTGTGCTAGTCTTGTCTGTGTACTTTATGCCAGTAATTACAAAACAATTTTATGCCTCCCTGTTATCCGATCCATTATCTATTAGAAATATTATACGATTTATCACTCTGTGGGTTTTGTTTTATTGTTTACGTTGCATTGCTATCTTGAGCGAATTTAGTGGTTTGTTGCTTAAACGAACGAGTGGAATATAGGCTCGAAACCTTTTGGGGCCCTTATCCGTTCGATCTTTAGTTTTTTTGGAAGGTAAGTTGCCCACGACCCTTCTCCTGAGTTAGTGCGAGCATGTTCCGATTTACCATCGGCAATTGTTGATGTAACAAGACAACACGTTTTCCTGATGGTGGAGTGTACGTATGCGAAGGAATTGGTGACTGGGCAAGAAAGTTCCAACAACTACGTAGCTCTTTGAGCTACAAGGACTTTTCAAAAGACGCAAAGATGAAAGATGATGACGCGCGAAAAGATTATAACGATTCCTCGCAGGCGTTTTACAACGCCGTCACTGCGATAATTTCGCAAATAGCGCAGGCTGATATGGTCATAGACCAAGCGCATTTCGAGCGCATTTATGCAATAAATTGGCGGGCAGCTTAGGGAGAAGGTGCATTTTTACTTTTGTTTTGAATTCATTTTTAGTTTTGCAGGTACAACTCACGTACGCTGCATAGGTGTTCATAATTAGAAGTAGTAAACTAGGTTTAAAATGCAGTTTCCGGATCCTTGTGTTGCGAATTTTGATGCTGCGGCTAAGGCGTTCGACGCCGCTAAACCACCTGACACAGCAATTGCTGGAATAGCAATCATAGAGGAAGTGACGGAGACGACTTGGTCGGTCAATTATGAAGTGAGGGGCAATAAGTTTCCAGCAGCTTCTACTGCGAACATGGTTGCGGCTCGTGCTATCTTGCAAAAGAATATGCCGGCTGGAACTGCTGTTCGGCAAGCTGTTGTTTGTGTGATAAAACCTGGAGGACTGCCGTTGGCGAAATGGCAAGTGAAGTATGCGGTACATTCCGGGTAAAGGGATTTAATTAAGTTTAGGCTAGCGTTTACGCCTACTTAATATAAACTAGAAATTAAGTTTAAAGGTGAAGTTAAACTAGTCGTTAAGTTTACTTCTGCGGAATTTATCCTATTTTGTTGTTTAAGTCAGACTATGCATTACGTCGGCTTAAATAGTATGTAACCTTTATTTGTTTATTAAGTTAGACTAGCCGTTATGTCTACTAAAGTATTTTTATAAAAGTATTTAACCTTTATTTGTTTGTTAAGTTAGACTAGCTGTTATGTCTACATAAGTATTTTATAAAAGCATTTAAAAATTTTCGATCTTAGTTTGATGACTCTTGTGAGTGAAGAGTCCATGTAATCAGTTTTGTTTTTACATTTTTCAAAATTAAAAAAAAAAAATAGGAGGTTGCCGAAGGGTTCCAACCAGCCTGGAAGCTATGCGTCCCTGCTCGGGCGCCATTTTGCAACGCTACCTGGAGCTTCTATCAACTAAATTACTGCCTGCCTTAGATAATGAAGAAGTAGCCGTTACCAATATTGGCGTAACAACTGGTATGTGGACTTCCGACAGTTACAAGGCTTCCATAACCGTAACAGCGCATTTCATTTTCGAGCACAAATTAGATGCACCAGTTCTTACAACAAGAATAACATACTGCTGATAACATTAGATTAGAGTTGCAGTAATTCTTTCAGGAGTGGGAGTAGATAGTAAAATGGTGTTACTATAATGGCGAATAATGCTGCAAATGTAAAAAAAGCTTTGTGACTTAAATAAACATAATGCAGCAAGATGCAGCCACCAGGTGGAATTCTAAATTAATAATGCTGGAAAGACTTTTAAATGTAAAAGTTGCACTGTCTGCTGCTGCTAGCTAATTGTCAAAAGCTCCACCTAGTTTAAGTGCTAGCGAATGGGCCGTTGTTTTGGACTGTGCTTCCATTTTAAAGTCTGCAAATAACTTTTTTGGAGACGATCTCGTATCATTAGTGTCAACATTACCTGTTAGAAGTTTATCATTAAACGACATAGACAATATTTATATACCTGAAATATTTCTTACTCCATTAAGTACACCTCCGTTCAACGTGGCGTTTCACCTTGACGCAGCGGCTTTCGCATTAAGAGTAAGTAGGTACCAGAGAAGAGTGTGGGCGGCGTACGAGGACGATTTAGACTTAGGTGTTGAGTTGAACTTACTGTTTCACGTAATGGCAAATTACGAGGTTTACAACGTGAGAGCGCGCGCACTAGAGAGCGTTGCATGGTACCCTTTAGCGGAGCTGCGAGGAGCGCTAAAACAAATTAAGAAGATCAACTTTAGCATCGTTGAACAGCGAGCGCAAGCATTGCAGGCATTCAATGGAGTCGCCGATGAATGTTCCTTCAGTAAGACAACACGTTTTCCTGATGGTGGAGTGTACGTATGCGAAGGAATTGGTGACTGGGCAAGAAAGTTCCAACAACTACGTAGCTCTTTGAGCTACAAGGACTTTTCAAACGACGCAAAGATGAAAGATGATGACGCGCGAAAAGATTATAACGATTCCTCGCAGGCGTTTTACAACGCCGTCACTGCGATAATTTCGCAAATAGCGCAGGCTGATATGGTCATAGACCAAGCGCATTTCGAGCGCATTTATGCAATAAATTGGCGGGCAGCTTAGGGAGAAGGTGCATTTTTACTTTTGTTTTGAATTCATTTTTAGTTTTGCAGGTACAACTCACGTACGCTGCATAGGTGTTCATAATTAGAAGTAGTAAACTAGGTTTAAAATGCAGTTTCCGGATCCTTGTGTTGCGAATTTTGATGCTGCGGCTAAGGCGTTCGACGCCGCTAAACCACCTGACACAGCAATTGCTGGAATAGCAATCATAGAGGAAGTGACGGAGGCGACTTGGTCGGTCAATTATGAAGTGAGGGGCAATAAGTTTCCAGCAGCTTCTACTGCGAACATGGTTGCGGCTCGTGCTATCTTGCAAAAGAATATGCCGGCTGGAACTGCTGTTCGGCAAGCTGTTGTTTGTGTGATAAAACCTGGAGGACTGCCGTTGGCGAAATGGCAAGTGAAGTATGCGGTACATTCCGGGTAAAGGGATTTAATTAAGTTTAGGCTAGCGTTTACGCCTACTTAATATAAACTAGAAATTAAGTTTAAAGGTGAAGTTAAACTAGTCGTTAAGTTTACTTCTTGCGGAATTTATCCTATTTTGTTGTTTAAGTCAGACTATGCATTACGTCGGCTTAAATAGTATGTAACCTTTATTTGTTTATTAAGTTAGACTAGCCGTTATGTCTACTAAAGTATTTTTATAAAAGTATTTAACCTTTATTTGTTTGTTAAGTTAGACTAGCTGTTATGTCTACATAAGTATTTTATAAAAGCATTTAAAATTTTTCGATCTTAGTTTGATGACTCTTGTGAGTGAAGAGTCCATGTAATCAGTTTTGTTTTTACATTTTTCAAAATTTAAAAAAAAAAAGGAGGTTGCCGGAGGGTTCCAACCAGCCTGGAAGCTATGCGTCCCTGCTCGGGCGCCATTTTGCAACGCTACCTGGAGCTTCTATCAACTAAACTACTGCCTGCCTTAGATAATGAAGAAGTAGCCGTTACCAATATTGGCGTAACAACTGGTATGTGGACTTCCGACAGTTACAAGGCTTCCATAACCGTAACAGCGCATTTCATTTTCGAGCACAAATTAGATGCACCAGTTCTTACAACAAGAATAACATACTGCTGATAACATTAGATTAGAGTTGCAGTAATTCTTTCAGGAGTGGGGAGTAGATAGTAAAATGGTGTTACTATAATGGCGAATAATGCTGCAAATGTAAAAAAAGCTTTGTGACTTAAATAAACATAATGCAGCAAGATGCAGCCACCAGGTGGAATTCTAAATTAATAATGCTGGAAAGACTTTTAAATGTAAAAGTTGCACTGTCTGCTGCTGCTAGCTAATTGTCAAAAGCTCCACCTAGTTTAAGTGCTAGCGAATGGGCCGTTGTTTTGGACTGTGCTTCCATTTTAAAGTCTGCAAATAACTTTTTTGGAGACGATCTCGTATCATTAGTGTCAACATTACCTGATAGAAGTTTATCATTAAACGACATAGACAATATTTATATACCTGAAATATTTCTTACTCCATTAAGTACACCTCCGTTCAACGTGGCGTTTCACCTTGACGCAGCGGCTTTCGCATTAAGAGTAAGTAGGTACCAGAGAAGAGTGTGGGCGGCGTACGAGGACGATTTAGACTTAGGTGTTAAGTTGAACTTACTGTTTCACGTAATGGCAAATTACGAGGTTTACAACGTGAGAGCGCGCGCACTAGAGAGCGTTGCATGGTACCCTTTAGCGGAGCTGCGAGGAGCGCTAAAACAAATTAAGAAGATCAACTTTAGCATCGTTGAACAGCGAGCGCAAGCATTGCAGGCATTGAATGGAGTCGCCGATGAATGTCGCTTCAGTAAGACAACACGTTTTCCTGATGGTGGAGTGTACGTATGCGAAGGAATTGGTGACTGGGCAAGAAAGTTCCAACAACTACGTAGATCTTTGAGCTACAAGGACTTTTCAAACGACGCAAAGATGAAAGATGATGACGCGCGAAAAGATTATAACGATTCCTCGCAGGCGTTTTACAACGCCGTCACTGCGATAATTTCGCAAATAGCGCAGGCTGATATGGTCATAGACCAAGCGCATTTCGAGCCCATTTATGCAATAAATTGGCGGGCAGCTTAGGGAGAAGGTGCATTTTTACTTTTGTTTTGAATTCATTTTTAGTTTTGCAGGTACAACTCACGTACGCTGCATATGTGTTAATAATTAGAAGTAGTAAACTAGGTTTAAAATGCAGTTTCCGGATCCTTGTGTTGCGAATTTTGATGCTGCGGCTAAGGCGTTCGACGCCGCTAAACCACCTGACACAGCAATTGCTGGAATAGCAATCATAGAGGAAGTGACGGAGGCGACTTGGTCGGTCAATTATGAAGTGAGGGGCAATAAGTTTCCAGCAGCTTCTACTGCGAACATGGTTGCGGCTCGTGCTATCTTGCAAAAGAATATGCCGGCTGGAACTGCTGTTCGGCAAGCTGTTGTTTATGTGATAAAACCTGGAGGACTGCCGTTGGCGAAATGGCAAGTGAAGTATGCGGTACATTCCGAGTAAAGGGATTTAATTAAGTTTAGGCTAGCGTTTACGCCTACTTAATATAAACTAGAAATTAAGTTTAAAGGTGAAGTTAAACTAGTCGTTAAGTTTACTTCTTGCGGAATTTATCCTATTTCGTTGTTTAAGTCAGACTATGTATTACGTCGGCTTAAATAGTATGTAACCCTTATTTGTTTATTAAGTTAGACTAGCCGTTATGTCTACTAAAGTATTTTTATAAAAGTATTTAACCTTTATTTGTTTGTTAAGTTAGACTAGCTGTTATGTCTACTTAAGTATTTTATAAAAGCATTTAAAATTTTTCGATATTAGTTTGATGACTCTTGTGAGTGAAGAGTCCATGTAATCAGTTTTGTTTTTACATTTTTAAAAATTGAAAAAAAAGAAAAAAAAAGGAGGTTGCCGAAGGATTCCAACCAGCCTGGAAGCTATGCGTCCCTGCTCGGGCGCCATTTTGCAACGCTACCTGGAGCTTCGTATTAATTTCAAGTTTATATTTAATTTGGAAAGTGCCCCTGTAGCATTAACAATTATGCCCTTTTAAGAATGGTAGCTGCTTATTGGATCCAGGTCCTGATTACTCACACTTAGACTGATTTAAAGAAACAGGTTTGACCAAAATATACATTTATTCCCTATTACATACACGTCATAACTTAAAATAAATTATATATTGAATTATGTACAAGATAATTTGTTTTGCGTTAGTTACTGGACGGGTAGGCTGTCCTCCTCACACCGGTGTAGGACCGTGGTATTCACGACGCCAGGTTGTTGGACAATCGAGAGTTCTCACGTTTACGTTGGCAGTCCTGTAATCCCAAAACAAATTAAAAGTGACAGTTTAGCACTGATGTAAATAATCGGAAGCTTCAAAATTACTTCAACTATAAAGTGACTTGATTGAAATTACGAGTTGTTTAATCTATGTTAATATCTATGCAAGTGCACGTTTTAGTGATAGACAGGATGTGCATTTAGCCTTTGACCCGAGGTGGAATTCTTTCTATTGTTATCTACGCTCCGACACGTGCGGAGGTCATCTACACAACGTAAATATTTTAACAGGGTCGGTGAGTTTTGACTTTTGCAATACTTTGTTTAACCCCGCGTAAAATAAGGGACTGGTTTTGTAATTTTCCCCTCTGTGATTCAAACTTAATTTAACTTAAAGTACTCGGATGTACTCTTTCGTGACTTTACTGGATTTGAATTTATTGTTATTTCAGTGTTCGTGGATGTTATCTTTGAATGCTAACTTTATTCCTACGGAATAAACTCAATTGAAACTCGCCGATATTCTAGCCAAGTTCAATTGTGATTTATTCGTTCTGTAAGATTGCCCGGATCGCTCGCCCGCGAAATTAAGTTATTTCGATAACCCCAAATATAACTTAATTCGTATGCGAACGTTCGTGACAAGCCTCAAGGAATTGTAAGAATAAAATTTGCACAATCCGAATTCCAGAGTTGTGCGAAACAAACTTATTGATTTCAATTTACAAATAAATCCTAATAAACGCAGTCCGAGTCCAGAAATACGTTTATATAGGCAAGTACCTGGGGAAGATCGAGTTAATATTTCGAATTCTTCAGGTCGGTTTCTGGTGGTCCAAACTGCGGGGCATTCGGTTTTTAAACGCTGCCTTCGGCTCGTCGAGTATCTTCGTGGTCGAGGAGCAGGGATGCGTCGAAAACGTAATTACGTTAGGCTGGCGCACAGCGGAGATTCTGCAGGTTGGAGCGTATTGGGGAAATTCACTAATTGTTAAAAGCGTACTTTTAAATGCAACAATGATCGATTATACCATTTAAGAGAGCAGAAGGAATAATTCAAGAAATAGTTTGTAGTGTAGATAACAGGGAATGTATGTTCAATACGTGTTCTACTTGCAAAAACAGAAAATATGTAATAAAATCTAGCCAGTCGATAAACTTGGACGAAATAATTGAGTTTCAACAATGGGAATCAGTAACTGAAGAGAAAACTATAAAAAATACGAAAAAGACAATAAGACTGTTAAAAAGAAGAACAGCAGTACCATCAAAGACGTTTTAAATTTGCTAAATGTAAAACTGATTGAATATAAAAACTATTTCTTCATAATGAAGCACCGGACTACAGAATTACAAAATAAGAAACAGAATATTGGTGAAAATGAAGTAGTGTTTCAGATAGATTTTGCTGAAAACTATATCACTAAATATGCAAAAGAAATCCAATCGATGCACTTTGGGCCTTAGAAAAGGCAACTTTCACTCCATACTGTATACTACACAAGTAATTCCAAGATGTGTTTCTGCTCTGTCAGCGGCAATTTAGATCATCAGGCACATGGTGTAAGGGAACACTTAAATAAAGTACTAATAGAGCTTGCTTCACAACTTCCAGACTTACACACCATCAATTTTTTCTCAGACGGCCCAACGTCGCAGTACAGGAATAGATCAAATATCTATAGCTTACTATCAATTTTCAATAATATCCAGAATATATCTTGGAAGCGGCCACGGCAAAGGACCAATGGACGGAGTGAGCGGTGCATTAAAAAGAGCTGCAGACAATATTGTATCAGCTGGTCGCGATATAACTTCAGCATCTTCATTTGTCAATACATTAAAAACCCGTTCTTCCATATTACTTTGGGAAGTACCTGAAAAGAATATCCACGAAGCTAAAGAACTAATGCCTGCAACGATTCCGTCAATACCCAAAATAATGTCCGTCCACCAAATTACATGGTCCCAATCAAAGCCTTCTTACATTTTTTTGAGAGAACTATCCTGTTTCGATTGTAGTTATGGTGCTAAATGCAAACACTATAAAATTAAGTCTTCTGAAATATGCTTTCTGCTTGGAAGAAGCTGTATCCTTTTAGATAGTATTGAAACTAAACAATAATATTGGCAGTCAGCAAAAAGCAGAACTAGTTCGAAAGTGCCTGTCTGCCGTATCCACGTGCAATATAATAATTTGCAATTTGACGTTTGATGACTGCAATACCAATCAAACGACGTGTAAAAGACTTGGCTGCAATGTAAATATTGACTCCTTAAAAACAAGTTTTTCTTCTACTTTTGGGGAAGTTGTTTGAATACCTTAAACTGTTAGTGGAGTTACAGGAAACAGAGGTGATAATGCTGAAAAATAAGATTAAAAAACCACATAAACTTTTTCAAGCAAAATATGAAAGTTAAACTTGCTACTCAACTATTAAGTCGTTCCATAGCAGATGCTCTTGAATTTTGCCGTGACGTATTAAAAATTACATGTTTTGAAAACTGTGGCCCCACAATAAGGTTTATTAGTATTTTAAATAATGCATTTGATATCTTAAATTCAAGAAAATTGAGTGATTATGGCTAAAAAAAGGCAGTTTTCGAAAAAAATATTAATGAAATTGAAGGCTTTTATTTCAGTGTTATTACTTATATTTATGTCCTACCAGTACATTAATTGAAATTAATGACTCTATTTTAAGGTATCTTAGATACAAAATAACGCTCCAGGGCAATTATTTTCTTCATAAGAACACTAGGGTTATTATGAAAAATTAACTGTATTTGTTTCCATGGATACAACTTTTATTTCAAAAATTATGCACCACTGTCACAATGAAAATTAATGACAGCTCAGATAATGTCACAAATCTAACTTAGATCAGCTAACTAGATCAATCTTAAATACTATATCATAGTAATTATATGAATTGAATATGAATATGAATTAGGTAAAAAAATTGGTAGGACATAAATCCTTGAAGGCACCACGGGCATTATGAGCTAAGAGCCCGCGATTGTTGTACACACCTCGGGCCAAAGGCCCTCGGTTAGTACACTAACAATCTTGGGCTCTTATTTTACTCATAATGCCCTTGGTACCTTAATAACTATAAATAGTTACGTTTTAATGATAGAAAAATGGGTTTATTGGGCTTAGCTATTGATCTGAAAACCATTATTAATATTTATTATAAATATATAGAAAGCCCACATATTTTAAAATTTGTAACAGTGTACAAGTTAAATCAAGATCATTTAGAACTATTTGTTGGTTCTATAAGATCACATGGGGGACATAATGATAATCCTAGCTGTATTCAGTTCACAGCTGCATACAAAAAACTTCTCATTCATACTGAAATATGGAAGGGGGGTTTGGGCAATTGCATACCATTAGAACAAATTGCTATTTTAAATTTTCCCTATACAAAACCCGAAGATATAATAAATCAAACCAACTAAATTTATAATTATGTAGACAGCACACAAGACCTTATTGATGTTAATAATTGTAGTTTTATTTGTGGACAAACTAATTTATCGCAGTTTAGCCTTGAAGTAGTGACCTATATAGCAGGTTTTATAGCTAAAAAACTAGGAAAATTTTTTAAAATGTGAACCATGTCTCGGCTTTATTTGGAGAGAAGAGCAATTTTTTAAATAGCTTTATTAATTTTAAGGATAGAAAAGGTCTTACTTATCCATCTCAGGATGTAATAGAAATATGTTTACTAACTGAAAAATTAATTCGTCAAGAATTGAACAAGAACACTGTTGTTAAAGTAAACAAAGATGCTATTAAAATAAAAGTACTATCTTACACATTGCACAAAAATATTTTTAATAATATAAAAGCTCATGGTTTTGAGAACAGTCCCATTGAAAACCATATTCACCATTTAGTTAAGGCAGTTAGTAATAATTATTTTGATATACGAATGAAATTTGCTAACTATGGTTTTAAATAATAAATATTACAAGAAACTATTCTATCAAACCCTTAATGGAGGTGAGGAAATAAAGCGCTTTTCACTGATCTGGTACTCACAAAAATAATGTTTCATTTACATACTGTTACAGTTTAAGATTTGTCTTTTATGTATGTAGGCAATCTCCTATTCAAAAGGCACCTTTTAGCCTAATAATTCTATTAATTAATAAGCATTAAAAACGATCCGAGAAAAATTATAAAGACATAATTTTCAGTCAGATTATTGTTAACGTTGTCAATTAACTGCCCACTCGAATATATTACCTTTTTGACCAACATGTTTCTAAACCAATATATTTTTGAATATAATATTAGATATGAGTATATATTTTGGTGAATGCCACTGGTACCATCAAATTCATACCGGATGTCGGCCATATTCAGAAGCCACTTTGATCTACTCACTCGCTGCCCATAGTGCCCATACCTCACCCCCTTAGTTTTTCTGCTCGAAGGTCTAGATGCGCTCGAAGACTCGAGTATCAAATCGGTACAAAGTAACGAATACTTGGTAACTATTACTTGCTGATGTTCTGAAAAATGCATAAGAAGTGGCCAGTATAACATTCCGGCCAACAAATTCCGCGGAAATAATGGAACCCAACGAGACAGCGCCCACCGGCAACGCAGCGGAAATCCAGCAGCACCGACACCGCCGTGAATCCAAGCGAAGCCCACAAGATCTCGTACCTGGGAACCCCGGATGGCTCATCGTCTCAAGCGGAAAGCGATTCCAGGTAGCCAATTCCACGAATAATGCAACGAAAACAAGCCAGCCCGAAAGGTCCGGCAACACAGTGGAAATTCCATCAGCCGACAACGCAGCGAGCACGAGCGAAACCAGCAGTCATCAGTGTTTCCAGATTTGAAGAAATTTCTTCATTATGAAGATATTTGAATATGAAATTTTCCACTTGAAGAAAAGAAGACGAAATTCCATTTTCATGCCGATTATGAAGAATTTCAATTATTGCAAACTGATAATTTCTCAGATTCATAGCAAACAAAAGTTATAGACTTTAAATTAAACACCTGCCGTACTTAATATTTTCTCCTATGCAAGAATGCAAGTAGTAAGACACTTGAATATTTTCAGCGAATCAACACACATCATAATTATATTGTTTAAATACGTGTCGTCATATCGTATTTCAATCGCGCTAATATTCTCGATCACGATTAAATATTTTCAAGCACAGAGAAGGCATTAAAAACAATACAAATATGTTTTCACTACCAGACCAGTACTATACTACGAACTATGATCGTTAGTCGTTAGTGGCGTCAACTCTGTTATTCAGCAACTAGCTTAGCATATTATTTGTCCTGTTTCCAATGTTACTGATTTTTTACATAATATACGTACCAGAATTTACATCTACTATAGTGTAGGTATAGTCAAAATTATACCCATTCGGAGTCACGTGACTTTAGTCTGTCACTGTTCATCTATAGTAAAATAGATGAAATGGAAGAAATTTGAAAGAAAGGCATGTCGATTAATAAAATAAATTTTAAAGTTTGACGTTTCTAATGTGTCAGATTATATTTTTCGTGTAAGTTTTTGAGATAAAGGTAATAAATCCTAAATTAGTTGAGCCGAAAACTGAAAATAAAAAGAAACCAACCGGACATGCGGCATAATGAGCAGTCACAACAATTAATTTTGAATGTTATGCGTTTTTTGGTAAACCAACAATTTCATCCTCCAACATTGTCTGGGAGAGCACAATTTACCGAAAATATGATCCAGAAAGTGAAGAATGAGAAAACGGAAGTCGACGGAGCAGTCAACAACTCCATCAGGGACACTATAGGTATATAAAATGTATGTAGCTAAAGAATTTGTAACCATGGAAAGCCTAAAGAAACGCTTGGTTGATGAATCTGAAGGAGATTTTTCATATTCAGTTTCTTCCCTAAATAGATGGTGCAAGGAAATAGGCTTCAAATGACAAAAATCAAGCAATAGGTTCAATAACAGAATATTCATGAACAGAAATTGGCAAATTGACTTAAAATTTGTTACACTCAACAAGTGTTGGGTGAATTCTAGGATTGGGGGCCATTTTTTGGGACCATGTTTTTATTGCATTTTTGCACGTTTCAGACAATTTTAAGACTTTTTTTTTCGAAAAAAACTGAAATTTTTTTCGAAATTTCAAAAAAATTTTTTTTTGCATTTTTACACGTTTCAGGCATCTTACAGATGACACACAAACCTAACCTAACCTAACCTAACCTAACCTAACCTAACCTAACCTAACCTAACCTAACCTAACCTAACCTAGTACATAGTTATACATATAGTATATATATATAGTTTAAGTTATATAGTTATATATACAGTATATATATATAGTTTTCAACAACCAATCAGAGACGAGCTTTCAACAACCAATCAGAGACGAGCTTTCGCCAGGTATAAAAGGGCGCCCCAGCGAGACGAAGCTCAGTTCACATCCAGCTTTCGAACAGAGCAGACCCGGACGCTCCTCTAAATCTCAGCTGTTCCTGACTCCTCCCATTTGGCCCATCTACCAATTAGTTCTTCCCTGCTCATCTCATTTGGCTCCTCCCATTACTGCTCCTCCAATTAGTACGTCTCTTGTTCCTGTTTGCTGTAGTCGGTAAGTAATATTCAAACTAATCTTCTAATTGTCTCGTCAACCTTAGTAACCGTTAGTTGTAGATTTCCTTGTTAGAATTAAGCAAAATTTAGGCTAAAAATCTTAGTTTTATTTGTCTCTGACCTTTAATTGTCATCTAATTGGTATCAATCACACTTTTATTAACAGATCGGTTAGTAATGAACCCCAAAATGAACCCCGTGGTAGTTGTCAACCCCAACAATCCATTAGTAGCATTGCTAACTGGTCGCCGTCCCCTATCCATCTACAATTTGGCCGCAGCTGTCCCTACTGAAGAGGCTGCAATTGAGGCTTTTCTCGCTTTGGGACTTATTCCCCGCACCTGCCATTGCCCTCGTCCAGGATGTGGCCGATTAATGCACCGTGATCCAAGACCGGATTCGAAACTTAAATTCCGGTGGAGATGCCGTTACCGGCACTCCAAACAGATTGTGAACCCCTTACAAGGAACATTTTTTGAAAAATGCAAGCTCCCTTTCCTTACCGTCTTCTGACTCATCGTTGGCTTTGTTCGCGAGGAGAAGATGATGTCGGTTATGGAAGATGTGGGAGTGACTCGACAAAGCGTTGTGGACTGCTTTTCGTTTTTGCGAGAGGTACGTTAAAGTCTTTACCTGTTACTATCATATCAGTCATACACATCCCAGTAACCAGTACATCGGTCTTCATAGGTGTTGGATTTGACACAAGACCACGATTTCGTTCCAGTCGGTGGTAGGGACGACATCGTCGAAGTGGACGAATCCCACTTGTTTAAGCGGAAGTATAACCGCGGGCGTCTACTTCGCGCCAACATCCGGCATCTGTGGGTCTTCGGAGTCTGCAGCCGACTCACTAAGAGGTGTTGGATCCAGCAGATCCCAAATAAGGCTAGAGCGACCCTGGATCCCATTATCGAGCGAACCATGAGGCAAAAGTCGTGGATCATGGCCGATTATCACCGTTCCTACTTGGGGGTTCACCGGCGGCTGAACATGAAAGGGCTTGCTAGGGTAAACTACTAATTCATTAGGCACACAAGCATAATCCATAGTTACTTACCAGTTCACTTATCTTACTTCATCTATCCATTTAAAGGTGAATCATTCAAAGAGATTCGTTGAAGGCACGGTTGACATCGTTGGAGCTCGTCCACGACTTGGAGTGGCAGTTCGTGGATCTCCAGGTGTCCGTCGATGCAAGGTCCACATCAAACACCATTGAACGAGCCTGGCGGTCTCTCAAATATAAGCTGCGCACCTGTAGAGAGCCCCGAATGCTCAACGGCTACATCGGGGAATTTTTGTATCGACGTAACCACATGCAGGGATTGACTTCCACTGAGAAGCTCCGCAAAGTGTTGGAGGATATACGGCGCGTATATCCTGGACCGGATTTGTGGGCTCAGAGGATCCGGCGCCCTCATGAGGGCTGTCATTGCCCACAGTGTTAAGTTTTTGTTCTCTTCCCTTACGAACCCAATTTTATGTTTCTCTTTAAAGAGGTTTTTAAACCCACTCATAACTTTTTGTAGTTATTTTTTGTCCCACCTCCCATTAATTATGTTGGTATTCCTCAAGGAGGTAACTTTGTTAAAGACATTTTTTTTCGTTGCAATAAAAGCCACACAAAATGAATCGCTATCATAACTCTTCTTAATTTACATTGCAAGTAGTAGTAGTAATTAGTAGTAGTCATAAGTTACTTGAATTCACTTGATTTTACATTGCAAGTAGTAGTAGTAATTAGTAGTAGTCATAAGTTACTTGAATTCACTTGATTTTACATTGCAAGTAGTAGTAGTAATTAGTAGTAGTCATAAGTTACTTGAATTCACTTGATTTTACATTGCAAGTAGTAGTAGTAATTAGTAGTAGTCATAAGTTACTTGAATTCACTTGATTTTACATTGCAAGTAGTAGTAGTAATTAGTAGTAGTCATAAGTTACTTGAATTCACTTGATTTTACATTGCAAGTAGTAGTAGTAATGCAGAAGAGGGTTGCGGTCACCCTTTTTCATTAGGGGTTTTCATGTCCGGTGAGTGAAAAAGTTTTTTGAAAATTTTTTACACCGAAAAAAAAAGTCTTAGAATTGCCTGAAACGTGTAAAAATGCAAAAAAAAAATTTCAAAATTTCGAAAAAAATTTGTTTTTTTCGAAAAAAAAAAAGTCTTAAAATTGTCTGAAACGTGCAAAAATGCAATAAAAACATGGTCCCAAAAAATGGCCCCCAATCCTAGAATCTAACCAAAGTGTTTAATATAGCAGCCGACGTATCAATATTATATTTACGTTTTGCGACACGTTATGTTTTAGAAATTGCTAGATGTCATGATAACCTACAAAACGAAATGTCATTTATTACCCTAAAATGCATTTTTAAGAATCGACATACGTAGTCACTAGATTATCACGTGACTCCGAATGGGTATAAATATGACCCGTGTCAGAAAGGTTTTCTTCTGGAAAGGCATGGCAAGTGACATTAACGAGTATTGTAGAGCATGCGCCTCTTCCAATGAGAGAAAAACTCCACCAACTCTCAAACCCGCACGCTTACACACATATCAAGAAATTACTAGCCCATTCTACAGAACAGCCATGGATGTTGTCGGACCACTGCCAGTACCTATGAGCCAAGGAAAAGAGATGCCACATATATCAGAAGGCGAAGAAAATGTATCTGTATAAAGGTTCCGCAGGTAATTAGATGGTACCCAACAAAAGCCAAATAAAAGAAATTATGCTAATCCCACCATAGCATCTGGTTGGGTAAAGGCTTGACAATTTGGGAAATACAGTTGTAATACCAAAAGAGGTTAAGTATTTACCAAAATGGGTATCCCTGGTGCACGGTCCTGTCAACCCTGCTAGAGAGTATTAGCCAAGATTTGCCCTGAACAAGGATACCGATTGACACAACCAGGGGCGTTCCTGCCTATTGTGCAAGGTGTGCGGCGCACAGGGCGGCCAAATTTTTGGGGCGGCCAAATCTTTGTTACAAAATTGCAAATTGTTACCCTTTCAGGCCCACTGTCCACTGTAGTGGACACGAATATTTTAGCTTTGATAATATACCTAAATAAATTTTTAAAACCATTTAGACCCAATGTCCATTGAGATGAACAGTATATCTATGTTTAGTGATTTGTGGCGCCATCGCTTGAGAAATATGAATTTTACAACACATCAAGTTAGCCATGGCCGACAAGAAGTTTGTTTACCAAAGTAAGTCCTGTAGTTTTGTTATATCAAAGTATTTTTGATAATATTATACATTATCTTACCTGTACGTTATTTATAAAGGTTGATATTAGCAACTTACAGTGAAATTAAAATTCTGCCAAACATATTTTCGATTTTGCAGTAGATTTATTTGTAGTGTCCATTGCAATGGACATTTGGTCTCGAATACTATGATATTTTGTACGTGCTGAATAACAAGTAGCTTGTTATTTTAGAAAGATACAACCCAGATGATCCCAAGGATGCAAGAGAATTATTAGAACTTCTTGAAGAAGACGATGATGTTGATGTGTTGACTCTTTTAGCAGGAAATAATTCGGATATAGAAGGCAATGGCAGTGGTGAGAGTGATTTGGAAGATTCTGCACCGATCAAACCTAGGCTAAGAGTAGGTAAATACAGCAATAAATTTAATTCTGAGTAAATTATTTACGTTCAGTAATGTTGCTAACAGGTGCTGATATTGTTCGCCCTGCCGATATTGAAAATAATGCAGATTATTTGGATCTGGACGAAGACAATAATTTACTATCTAATGGCACTGCAACTTTATTACAAGGTAACAATGGTGCTAATTCTCAAGATGATCTAAATCAATATGACGAAATAAGTTACACCAAAAGGTCTGATATTCAGTGGAGGAGAAGACAATACACACCGCCTTCATTTGAATGGTCAGCCAGCGAACCGGAAGAAGAAACAACTATATTAGCTCCAATAAACTATTTCAACCGATATTTTTCTGAATCATTCTTTGAAGATGCTGCAACCAAAACCAATATTTATGCATTGCAGGAAAGTATAAGGAACTTCAAACCTACCGATAAAGAAGAAATTAAAACCCTAATCGGGTTGCCTAAAATATCCTAGAGTACGTATGTGCTGGGATACCACGTTACATGTTGATTTGTTTGTCAATTCTATGACTAGGACAAGATTTTTTCAGCTTAGGACTTGCTTACATGTTGTAAATAATTTCGAAAAACCAGATAATTGTCAAGATAAAATGTTCAAAGTTCGACCTGTGTTTGATTTGCTAAGAAAACGTTGCCTAGAACTGTCATTAAAGCAAGAGCTAAGTGTAGACGAACAAATGGTACCCTTCCGAGGAAATCTTGCCATAAAACAATATGTCAAAGGAAAACCCCACCCATGGGGTGTAAAAATATTTGTGCTCTGTGGCAGATCAGGAATTGCATACGATTTTGTTATCTACCAAGGTAGCACTACAGAAATTGACGATGATTCACAAAAAAATTTGGAGCTGGAGCTGCTTGTGTTTTACATTTAGCAAAGCGAATTTCAAATAAAAATCATCAATTGTACTTCGATAATTACTTCTCGACATACAATTTATTCGAAATTATCCTTGAAAGGAATATATATGCGGCTGGAACAGTTAGAGTAAACAGATTTCAGAATCCACCACTTATTTCTGATAAAGAAGCAAATAAGAAACCTAGAGGATATTATGATGAAGTGGTCAGCCGAGATGGAAAGGTGACTATGTGCAAATGGGTAGATAACCGGACTGTAGTATTAGCCTCCAATTTTGTTGGTGGAGGAACTCCGGATGTAGTAAAGAGATGGGACAAGAAAGAAAAGAAATATGTAGATATTGAAAGACCTGAAGTAGTGCGTTTATATAACCACAGTATGGGAGGGGTCGATAAAATGGACCAGCTGTTGGGACTTTATCGGATATATATCAGATCTAGGAAATGGTCATTGCGGATGTTTTTCCATGCCATTGATATGGCAGTCGTTAACAGTTGGTTGGAGTATAAAGCAGATGCCGACAAACTACAGATTGCCAATAAAGAAGTTCTCGATCTACTTCACTTCAAGATGAGAGTAGCAGAAGCCTTGGCGGTGATGGGAAAACCTGCTAATGCAAGAAAACGAGGCCGCCCTAGGAGTTCTGTACCTGAGGAACCTCCAGCAAAGAAAAATAAAAACAGAAAGGAATTTCGACCTTCATTAGAAATTAGGACAGATCTAACAGATCACATGCCTAATTTTGATGACAGGAAAGAAGCAACTAGGTGCAAAAATAAATCCTGTAAAGGAAAAACTCACATTATGTGTGAAAAGTGCAATATACACTTGTGTCTAGTAAAAAATAGAAATTGTTTTAAGAATTTTCATTTTGGAAATGAGTAAAATAAATTCATAATTTATTGTTGTAAATGTCCATTTGTCCATTACGATGAACATGTAACTGTAATTTTTTTTTTTTGCAAATATGTATTATTTAGACTCAACAGACCCTGAAATTAACAAAAAATTTTTTTGACTAACCCACATTTAATTCGGGACTGAAAGGGTTAATAAAAAAAATATGCTTCGTTATTGAGAAGTGTGTATTTTTTTCCATTTTGCTTACATTTAACGCGAACTCTAAACCATGATAGCACAAGAATAAATAATAACCAGAAGGATATCTTCTACACAACCGCTTTGATGTCGATGCCGACAACGGGTGACCTCGAACCTTTGTATTCCAAATAGCTCTCCGGAAAGCCGCTACCTACACTGACTGCACTGGCCGTTTCGGTTTAGAATTTCGGTTTAAAAACGTCCCAAGGCTATGAGGCGCCGGCGGTCAGGTAATACGAGATATCCTTCTGGTTATTATTTATTCTTGTGATAATAGTATGCAATGCCTTAATGTAAATATACTTATTTCGATTCGCTTTTGTTTTGGCGTGCGTTTCAAGTGGAAAATAAATATTATTGGCTTGTCGGCACCGCACAACTCGGTCAAATTTCACTGAAATGCAGAATGCTGATTAAACATGGTTTAGGCTATGGGATACTCTTTATCTTGATATAATAACAAATGTTATTTGATATTTGTCTTGATAATGTGAGCGATAGTTTATGTTATTTATTTGAAATATTCCCAAATCTTCACATTGCTCTTAGGATTTTACTGACACTACCTGTAACTGTTGCGAGTGCAGAACGGTCATTCAGTAAATTAAAAATTATAAAAAATTACCTTCGGTCGACAATGTCACAACTGAGATTGAAAAATTTGGCGATTTTATCGATTGAGAGTGATTTGGCAGACGAAATTAATTATACAGAGGTAATATCAAAGTTTGCCACCAACAAAGCAAGGCAAGTAGTTTTTTGTAGTTTTTGTATTTTAAAATTATTATTTTTTATTTTATGTTTCTTTATGTTTCTTTTTTTATTTTATATATTTTTTGTATATTATATATAGATATATTTTTATTTTTGTTTTTTCAATAAAAAATAGAGTTGTGTTAGACTATTTTGGAGTATTTTTTATACAATTGCCTAATTTTGAATAGATTGTATTATGGGGGGGGGGGGGGGGGGGCATTTTACACTTTGCACAGGGCGGCCGATTTCGCATTCCCGCGCACGTCCTAGAAGAAATTTACCAAAATGTTAGTTTAAAAGAAAACCAAATTTTTAAAGAGGGAAGATATTGTAATAGGCAACAACTATTGTAGGTAGAGTAATTAAACTTCCATATGATTCATATCAAATCTCTAATGGTGCTTCACTAATGTGTTTGTTTGTCACATAAATGTTGAAAGCAGAAATTTAAAGGTCAAAATGCAAGTAATTAATTGCAGATTCAGAAGCTCTAGGCTCTTGGGAGAGGATATTATAAACAATCCAAAAATGTAACTGACAATTTTCCTAATTACCCAAAATGGTATAAAAGCATACAACGGCCAAGCACAGTGGTATGTTAGTTCCACGAGCCATTCCAGGTTAGACATGTATTGTACGTAACTTCTTTAAAATTTGTTCGTTTCATCGAAATAATAATCTCTGTACTTATTCTTTGGGAATAATTTGTGTTTAACACATTAATAACTAAAGATAATTTATTATTGTTAAATAAACTTTATGTGCTATTATTGAAACTGGTGTTTATGTTATTTGTAATACGATTATTCGGAAAAAGAACCCTACGTCTTCGAAGTGTTACCGTCTAGTGGTTGAATAAGAAAGACGGGTAACACCATCCATCTCCAAGTCCATCTATACAAGATCCCCTTCCTTCATTTACTCCTGTTGGGTTGACTGCATGTTCAATACAAAGGAGTTCTGAAGAGCCCAGAACCGAATATTATATGAAAAATATAGAACTCGTTTGTGTTGAACATGCAATCAAAAAGGAACAACAAAAGGAGGAAATGAAGATGAAGAAAGAGCTACATGAACTGCAGAAAAAAATACAAATAAATTTATAAGAAAGTCAAATTGATGATCACAATGACTGGACTCAAGAAACCTCAACCCACCTGCTAAACGGGCTAGTCTGGTATACAGATGGATCCCGAACAGCAGAGGGCACGGGTGCTGGAATACATGGCGTAAGACCAAAAGAGGACATTATTGTATCTCTTTGGACCAAAGCCACAGCCTTTCAAGCTGAAATCTTTGCTATAATGCAATGCGTCCAGGAAAATGCAAAACGCGGGTATTCCCAACAACGCATAAGCATACTTTCTGACAGTCAAGCGGCATTGAAAGCGCTTGAATCACCTCGTGTAAGCTCTGTGCTAATCAGAGAATGCTTAAGTCACCTGACACTCATATCTGAAAAGAACACTGTTCAGCTCATTTGGGTGCCAGGGCACACAGGGATAGAGGGAAACGAAGCGGCAGACGCCCTCGCAAAAGCTAGTGCATCTACCCCATTTATAGGCCCAGAACCTGTATTTGGTATACCCAAACAAAGCATCCGAACAGCGATAGAAAAAGGGACCGCTAGACAACACGCTTCTCGCTGGGATGCCACACAGGGACAAACACTGGGGAAGGAAATAATTAGAACGCCTTCTCGCAGACTAACGACTGATGTTCTCCATCTAGGACGAACTCAGATTAGACGGCTGGTAGGACTAGTCACAGGACACTGCCACCTGAGAAAACACCTACACAAAATAGGCATATACAGAGGGGATATACTCTGTAGGTTATGTCAGGAAGAGGAGGAAACAGCCTCACACATAATCTTCGACTGTCCAGCGTTACTCCGCAAAAGACAGCGACTTTTCGGGGGAACTCCACATGGAGCAGCTCTCACCCACGAGCACCTCGTAAAAAACATCTTACAACTCGTTGAAGGTGCAGATCTATTTTTAGGGTCAGGGGGGGCACAAAAGACCACAGAGTCGAAGTGCAAAGCTGGGCTCACCACTAACCCTGCTTTTAATCAATCAATCAATCTGAAGAGCTCAGAACCGAAAATTATAGGAAAAAGATAGAACTCGTTTGTGTTGAACATGCAATCAAAAAGGAACAACACAAGAAGGAAATGAAGATGAAGAAAAAGCTACATGAACTGCAGAAAAAAAATTTGAAATAAATTTATTAGAAAGTCAAATTAATTTAAAACAAAAATAAATACAGATTAAGTTTGAGTTTTTTATGTTTATTCTACTTATATTACTTTTACTGAAATCGCATGATCAAATTGAAGAAAGACGATTTTTTAATATCAAGTATAATGGCTAATATTGACAACAAAAATGAAATAAAATCAGATAGGTTCCGTTTCTGTTAATTCCATGGTGAATAGTCACATTAATGTTAATAATTTGATTTCTGTCAAAAATTACATGGATTTTGTCATGTTTTTGTAAATTTTTTCTGTAAAATAGTTATTTTTTCAATACCTAGCTGTAAAGTTGTGGTTTATCTATCTATTAGAATCTTCATGGTAAAGTAACATTTGAAGGATAAGGGTGGATAAAATCATAAAATGCTACTTTATTCAATAGCGAATAAAATAGTCCATAATCCATAGCAGCTTACAAAATACATATATTGCAATGGTCTTTAGCCCTCAAATCAGCTCTGATTGCAGTACAAGCAAATAACAAATCAAATCACTAAAGCACAGAGTTGTAATAATGCAGGCATCTGAGAAAATTCATATAAATTGCCAAATCATAATAACACTGGTATAAATGGCCAATGACATTGATTGTATTTGAATAGGCACAGAAATATGGAAACTCAAATTCCGTGTATTGGGTTTAGCAATATAATTTTAAGCATAATGTAATAGATTTGGACAAAGTAGAAGCCGAATATAGATTAATTAGGAACTGGCACAGAAAGTTCAAGTTAGACACAGCTTAAAAAAAGAAGCGTAGAAAGTAAAGTCATTAGCGAATGAATAGGAAATGAACATTCTTAGAATAAAGGTGAGAATAAGAATGACCAGAAAGATAAGGCAAAGAACGTAGAAAAGCCAGGCAAGTCATTTATTACATGCAAATACAAAACTTGGGAATTTGAAGAGAATGCAGTGGCCAGAAATTAGATGGAATTCAAATAGCAGGAAATGAGACAATATTGGTGTATTAAAAACGATTCAGTGTAGTGATAAACAATGGGCATTTAAGTGTTATAAAATCAAGTGAGTGGCGCATTAAAACGATGAGAAATGAACAATTCAAAAGACAATAATTTTAGTATGTAAGAAATTGTAATTAAATTATCAAATATGTTAATTTAGTTTATAAGTTGTGTAATTGTACATGGTTGAACTTCCTGAAGTTAAATTTGTAGACAGTGTTTTGTCAAAAACAACCGAGGGGGAGCAATTGTTTTGAATAAATTGGTGACTTTAAATAAAGAATTTTAATAGAAGGCATAAAAATAGCACCATCGTGATCAGCGAATTGCAGTGTATAAGCACAATTTGAGGCAAGATTTTCCACGCACTTGAGTTATTTTGCGTTCCGAGGCGACTTCGGCAGAAACGGCTACGAGACCAGCTCCCGCAGAACCAATTTGCAGCATCGTGGGAAGGCCTAGGGTGGTCAAGATTGTTCCGGCAGCTCCGCACACCAGGTCCCAACCACAGCACCAGTCCGAGCGGTCCGGGGGCGCAGATTTCAGCCAAGATCACCATAAAGGGGTTGCGACTCCTACGGATGTGAGGTTAGTTTATTATGAAATTTTTATCCGCGCGATTGGCATGAAAATCACATCATACCTTAATTACGACCTGGAGAACAAGAAAATCATAAAAGTTCCTGTGCATGGCGAGGTTTTTTCCCAGGATTTGGGAAATAAATCGTCAGTTGGAGGTCCCAGTAAACAAAAGCAGTTTTAAGCGTCCTTTTAGAATGGGCCAATGATAGATTTGCCTGAAAAAAAAATAGAACGATAAGACGCTACTTGAAGGCGCAATTATTAAAAATCTTACCGTAAAAAATCTGTTCATCTAATTGCTTGATAATTCAGTTTACACGCGAGCTGACAGGTAATTTGAGCCTCTTGTGCGAGATTTTGACATTTCAGAATAGCGACGGCGCAGTACGCTCCTTTTTAGATCCGCAGTCCACTTTTTCAGTGGCGTACCGTTAAAATTTTAAACTTACAAATTTAGGAACCTCAGACCCGAGAATTTGAGTTTTTCTTTTCATGTCTCTGTTTTCAAATGAGCTAGCGAAGTTATTGTATCAGATGAATGGATTAAATAAAGGGCAAACTACCATAAGAATAATTCTCAATTTGGCGTACCCAACAAAATAAGTTAATCAGTCAGTTTGATCATAGCAAATAGTAAAACTAAATATTGTGTGGTGACTTATTTTATTTACACATTTTTAATTACATTAATTATCTCGTGCACAGAAGTCATTGCAATATGTATCTTGGTAACTAGCACACAACCAGATATGATTACTTATTTAAAATTATTAATTTTTAAAATTTCTTTATATAATTAAATGGAGGTATTGGAAAAAAATTATGTGCCACAAGTGAATCAAGAGATTTTATCCATTTGGGGAAATTAGCTCATGCGGCAGAACTCGGCGAGTTAACGTTTTCCCTTATGAATATTGTACCATACAATATATGATCATAGTAGTCTTGCTTTTACTGTATTGAGTCAGAGAAAGTTGTCTTTCCTGATGCAAAAACTTTCAGTAATAGATAAAAAATACAGACGATTTCAGATAAATTTAATTTTTGTTATTTATTTAGTAACATTAATCGGGGCATTTATCTTGCAAAAACTGTAGCCAGTAGTGCATTTCTAGCAGCACCTCATTTAATGCTTCTGAATTAACCAAATTTAGATTTACAGGAGGATTTTCATTTTTAAACTGTAGCGCAATATTATGGAGTGTGAAACATGCAACTATTACTGTAAGATTTGTAGACATTTTTAGTCGCAATCCCAGTGCCAGACATGAAAATCTGCGTTTAATATTTCCGAAACATCTTCCAATGGGATTCCTTGTTGCAATGTGAGACTGATTATACGCCTGTTCGGATGCATTTTGAGGATTCAAAATTGGTGTCAGAAGATAATTCTTACAAGGATACCCATTGTCACCTAGTATATACGTAGTGCCATAGTCACCATTCTCAAAATGAATTCTGAACAGCCCATCATTAAATATTGTGCTGTCATGGACCGAGCCTTGATGTCTAGCAGTGATATATAACACTTTCAAGTTGGCATCACAAACAGCTTGACAGTTGATAGAAAAATAGCCCTTCCTGTTTCTGAATGTTTCTGCATTTGGTCCGCCAGGTGATTACATTTTCACATGTGTGCAGTCGATCGCACCAGGAAATCCACGAATTTCGTAAAAAATGGTTTTCATTTCGTTTTATTCTTTTGGTGTTAATGGCATATTTATATATGGTTGTTTTAGTGGAGCAATATAATGTGTTACCCTTCTAATGATTGTGCTCACTGATTGTTTTGATATCATAGTATGATCTCCTACCAGCTGTTGAAATGCTCCAGTTGCGTAAAATCGCAATGTAATGCAAATTTGCAGAATAGCTGGCATAGCTTTATTTCGTTTTGTTTGAGGCTCTATGTGTCTCTCAAATTTTCGAGCAAAAACATAACGGAGTTTTTTGATAAACGATATCTCATTTTAAATTCCATTTCGTTGTATATCTCCATTGGATTATTACGATTTCGAAGAATTCTAGGTCTTCGAACACGAACCCTATTTTCAGGTACATAGTCATCGAGATACTCATCTTCTGACGATAGATCTGACGAGTCCTACATTTTGCTAAAACATACTGTTATTATATATGTACTGTTATATGTAATTATTTGGTAAAATAAATAAAAATACCACCTATTTATTTTGTACTTCTTACTTTGCTTTTGTTAAGGAAAAATGAATATTTTGTAACTTTATAGTTTAATTTTAAATTTTATAGCATTAACTCACAAACTGTGAAGCTAATCGGTCAATTTCTAGCAATTAACTTAATTCAACGTTATAGTGTATTTTAGTCGATCGTTAAGCTAACATGAGCTTTATAAGACTCAAACCTACGTTAGCTCTGTCGTTAGTGAGTTAACACAGAACTTAATTCAGAATTAAATTTTAATTTAACATTGCTATTATAGTACCCAAACTCAACGTTAACTTATTTAACCTCTTGTTAAATATTTAAACGCCAAGTTAAATGCTTTATAAGACCGGCTGTAAAAATTTAAAAATAGCATAGTTTAATTTTACTAACCTTCATTAATAAATACTGATTATCAGGAGCTTCTACAATAAATTTTGCAACATGTTCTTCCTCAAAAATCTGGGACTTTTTTAGCTTATGATGGACTTGGGAGAGAAGTTTGGTAGCAGGGAAACATAGCTGAGCAAAATTTTGGCCATGAGTTCGGTACTTCTGTTCTCTGCTGCTGTAAACAATTTAAATAGATCTTTTGAGTCGTAGCCTGTATTTTCTAAACAAAAATCGTAGCACATTCTTTAATAGAATCAGAGTTACGAATTTCTTCTGGAAGTGTAGTTAGTTATTTGATTTGAAAATACCATTTGTGACACAGAAGAATCCTTTGCGTAAGTAAAATAAATACTGTCACCAAAGTGCTCTATAAGTAAACTGGACATCTTACTAATTGAAATATGCATTTGACTGGACAACTATTTCTCGTTGAATTCATTGCGGAGGTATGCAATTGGGTATCCTCTGGTTTCAAATTCAAGTGTAGCCAGAAATGTTGTTAAAGATTCTCTCTATGCAAAAACCCTCATAAATAATTCTGTTGAAATGTTTATCTTTGAAATAGTATTTATAATATTCATTAATAATTTTTTTTTGTACTATGTTATAGATTTCTATCAGTATTATCCACTCAGACGCGACGTATCTGTTTAAGAGTACTTAGCAAATACACGTTTTTGCACTTGAAAAAACTACGAGGTTTACCAAAAAATGTAAAACTACAAGATCTGTTTACCTTCAAAAAATGAGTAAAACGAGCTTTCAAAAATTAAAATCGGACAACTGGGTACGGAGATCTACTGAAATAAAGAATCAAGCAATATGGTGACCATTTTTAAATATGGCGACTATGATCTGGACCATTTTTTAATACTGCTAAGGGTGTTTAACAAAGCCCCACAATAAAACGGTATTGGAGGCAGCAATGACAGTGGTACTCATCCTTCAAAATGAAAGTAAAAATGTTACAGACAGACACAGCAACCAAATTTTGACAAAAAAGGAATGCGTTACTTTCACATCCTCCTGCCACGCCAAGAGCTCAAATACGTGAAAAAGACGAATGCAAAGAGGAGAAATCAGCAGCCATTTTATAGTGGCACGTAAACCTAACCTTGACCTGCTGGTTTCATCAGCAAGAGAACAAGTAAAGTCGGTACGAATTTGGCAGCTTTGAAAGCAGCAGAATCATGCGTGGAAGACCTGGTATCCGATTTTGCCAATTTGGCCACTGAATGAGAACAGGGATAACAGCAGAATAATTTTTGATTCGTGCACTAGCCTCAAGTTTAGGTACAATGGATACATTACGTTTCCATCAGTTCCATCACAAAAAAATACAATTTTTGGTGACTATTCCGATCAAGAAGATGAAGATTATGTAGAAGAACAATTACCTAGTGAAAGTGAGCAAAGTGAAAGTGAATCAGAAGAAGACGAATCACCTCAGGAATCAATAAAAACTAAAATCAGCTTAAGAGGAAAAAATGGCCATAGATGGAGTTCTCAATTACCACCAAGGAAAGGTCGTAGAAGGCGTGAAAATATTGTGCTATATTTACCTGGCCCCAAAAGAGAAGCCAAAACAGTAAAGTCTCGTGAAGAAACTTGGAATTTATTCATGGATGAAGAAATTATAGATATTGTTCTACTTCGTACAAATGAGGAAATCATTCGTAGATCTACCAACATTTTACAACAAAGTTATACAAAACAAACGAATAGAACCGAACTTCGAGCCTTTATCGGTCGGTTGAATTTAGCAGGCGCTTTGCGGGTTTCAAACAGTAACTTTACAGACCTGTGGTCCAGCTTAGGGTATTGGTATTTTCGTTCAACAATGTCGCAGCAGAGATTTCAGTTTATAGTTACATGTCTTAGATTTGGTAGCACGGCAGGCAGAGCTACCAGAGAAGTCACGGATAAATTTGCACATATGGAAATATGGGATATCTTTGTGAATAATTCTACGTTATATTACACCCCATATAAATACTGTACAATTGATGAGCAACTGGTAGGCTACCGTGGGAACTGCCCATTTTGTATTTACATGGCCAGTAAGCCCTATTAATACGGAATTAAAATACTAATGATGAATGATTCGAAAACATATTACATGATAAATATAATTCCATATATTGGAAAAGTAGCAACTGAGAACAATGAGGCAGTCCCTACATATTATGTGCGCACACTTTCAGAGCCAATACACGGAACTTATCGTAATCTCACAGTAGACTTATCGTAATGTCACAGTAGATGGTTTACATCAATACCTTTAGCAGAACAAATGTTAGAACAGTATAAATTGACTCTTGTTGGGACACTTAGGAAAAACAGGAGAGAATTACCTCCAACCTTTCTTCAGAAAAAAGAAGTAAGTAAATCATTATTTGCCTTCGACAAAACCAAGACTCTTGTTTCTTATACCCCAAAAGAGAATAAAATTGTTCTGCCATTATCCACCTTACATCCCGATGCTTCATCGAATGCTGCTATGGGGAAACCCAGTATTATACATACTTACAACGAAACAAAGGGAGGAACCGATACGTTTGACCAACTCTGCCATTCCTATACTACTTCAAGAAAGACAAGACGTTGGCCGTTCAGAATCTGGTTTAACATGTTGGATGCCAGTGGCATTCATGCTATGATACTCTTTTCTCTAGCTAATCCACGGTGGAGAGATGATCGAAGCAACAACCGTAAAACATTTCTGAAGCATTTGGGCATGGCTCTGATAAAACCTCATTTCCAACAGCGGTTGCAGCGGCGTACCTTACGAAGACCTTTACGCCAAAGCATTGCTGAAATATTGGAAACTGAAATCCCCCAACCCCAAAATGGTAACGGAGATTTGCTCAACAAGGTCAAATGCAGCTTTGACGATAGAAAAAAGGATAGAAAAACTAACTTTGCTTGTATAATTTGCCACAAGCCGTATTGCTTGGAGCATAGGGCCAAACTATGCCACCAAAGTGAAATCCAAGATTGATGATGTTGGGTAAGGGTCATGGACATGTTTACCACCAATCTGAGTTGTTGGTTTTGTTATTGTGTTATTACTTACTAATATTTCATTTATAGTTCCTGTATAGAACCTATATTTTTTTTATAAGAACATTTTTATGTTTACCTTAAAAGAATTATGCACAATTATCTACATTTTCAATAAAAATTTAAAAAAAAATTAAAATGGCGTTTGATAAATCCTGTGTGTCGTACTATCACTGAAGATCCCCACAAAAACACAAAACCAAAAAAAGAAAGTTTTAGAAAAAAGGCAAAATGTAATGGGATCCTAAAAACCCCAGTGTGAAGTTGACGTTTCAAAAATTATGTGTGATATTCCAGGGTTAATAATGATAAGATGTTGGTGTCACCCCTTACAGTTAGGAGTCTCGCATGCAATGCAAGAAACTCGACCTCGAAATATAGAGTTTATGATTCGTGAGACTTATAACTCGTTTGCCCATTCAAGCAAAAGACAAAATTCTTGCAAAGAAATATATGTTAGAAGAACCCCCGTTTTTTCACTGGATTACCAGGGTATTTGTTCCTCATGTTGACAAGATTAGAATTGAAAAGCAGTTACCCGATCAGGCCACTTTACTAATATTTGATGGACACGCAAGCCACATGAGCGTGCGAATTTTAGAAGATGCTATGAAACACAACGTAGTCCTGGTTAAATTACCTAATCATCTAACGGATAAGTTGCAACCGTTGGATAAATGTGTTTTTGGACCCGTGAAGACAGCTTGGGAAAAATTACTGATCTCGCATGGTAAAAAAAATGGGTACCGGTACTGGTCGTTTAAATAAATCTGAATTTTCGGAACTCCTTGGGGTCGTATGGACACAGGCAATGAAACCAGAAAATATTATTTCTGGATTTAAAACCACAGGGATATTTCCTGTCGACAGTTCCAAGTTTCCCATAAAATAATTTAGCAGTGAGGTTTTAAATGCATACAAAGAAAATTTAAATAAAAATGGCGATCCTAATTATCAAAATCAAGAATCAAGAAATCCGATAGAACCCAATATAACATTTAGTATTGAAGTTCAGTCCCTAAAACTATGTCAACTAAATTGCGAAAGTTCAAATCCATTAGTATCCAAAGCAACATCTGATATTGAAGCTCAGAGCACATCATCAACACCTTTAGATCTAGCTTTGCCAGAACTAAATGAGGTAGAAAGGTTATTTTTTGAGAAACCTGAACCTGATGCACCCAAAAATTGAAGTGTAAAACCAACAAGCAATATTCGATTAAAACAGAGAGCTTATAGTGAAGCCTTAACAACGGAAGAAGTTTTAATAAGATTAAAAGAGGCAGAAGAAAAGAAACAAACGTGAAAAAACAGGGAAAAAATTAAAAGAACTGATGAGCAACCTAAAGCAGGAACATCCAGCAAGCGACAAAAACTAACCAAAAAAGTAAAAATAAAGAAAAAAGATAATTCTTCACGTAATGAAGATGAAGCAGTTTTAGACGATGCTAGCAACAGTTCTTTTGAAGAGGAAGTACACGAAGACGACATAGACATTAACCCCTACGCCCTATCAGACTTGGCAACTGGAAGTTTTATCTTAGTGAATTTTAAGGGAGGGAAAGGCGGAGCTACAAAGCTTCAATATGTGTGTCCATAGAAGACATCGAAAATTCAGATATAAAAGTTGTAGGTTTAAAATCGACAGTCCTAAACACGATTTTTCGGTAGTAGAGACTGATATCAGTTATATAACTTTCGATCAAACAATAGGACTCCTACCAATGCCCCTAATTCAAAATAAGGGCGAGCGAATTTTTTATCATTTTGTAGTTTTAAGTTTTGAACTGAAAATCAAATGTTACGTTTTGGTTCATACCTATTCGTTTTACTTAATATACCTATGCTATGTTTTTTATGTCCTTTAAGTATTTTCACTTGACAGCCAAACATTTCTTGTACCATAAAAAGTGTATCTTAAGACTTACACTTCTTTTATAGATAATAATAGCTATTTATGCAACAAGTGCTAAAAGTTGATATTTATGCACGAGACATGAAAATTATGAAACGAAGCCGAATAACACTTTTAGCACGAGTTTGCATACAATATTTTTTCTACGGTCTTAAATTTTCCGTTATTAATCTATAAATTTCGATTTAACAAAGATTTGCATTTATGGCAGTTATAATTTATGTCATAATAAAGAGATGGCCTTGACGCGCAGGTGAATGTTTCTGGAGCCAGTACTGGCAAAGTCGGTTATCAAAGGTAATTATAATAGTACACATCTGACTTTATTCATTACATAACGCTTTCATTATTTAAAAAACACTTTACCTCTAACGCAGGAAGTGACTAGAATAAATTTACAACCTCACTTCCAGTTCGAAATTGTAGTTTTATAACCTCACTTCACTTTTAGCACATGGGCTAAAAGTAAACAGCTGATCTCATTTTAAACACGCTAAATTATAAAACGTCACTTTTAGTGAAAAAGCTAGCGCTAAAAGGCCTACTTTTAGTGGTGGTCGTAGAAAAAATCCTTTAATACTATATTCAAGGTATTTTTCTTGAGGTATATTGGGGTAAATGCAAATATGCCGTAGAATAATGCAAGATTTCAATCAAAACTTAGGAAGGCAATCTGTTTACATTTTCCCATATAAAATTGCATTATACAGTAGTATCGTTCATTTGCGGATTGTTTACATTCACCCCCATTTTACCGGGTAAATTTAAACGTGACCTACTTTTTTAAAGCTTAAATATACATTTTAAAAAACCTTTTAGGTCCAATTTTTTTCTTAGTAGGATTCTAACATGTAGGCTATTACCCACATCCCTGCCTATGAGAGTGTGTTCTTTTGAATATAAAATAACAGAAAGAAATATTTTTGCGAAAATGTAAACAAATTTGCCAAAACCGTTTACAATTACCCCACTTGACCCTAATGAAGAACATATCTAACCTAGATGTAGATATTCAAAAACTGGACTTTACTGCATCTAAAGTGGTCTACAAATCGCAGAACAGGTGTGCTACGGAAACGATATTTTAAAGACATTAACGAAACGGAAAACAACAAAAAATAAATTGGCTTTTATACTCAAAATCATTCATGAAAAGTTTATTGCATCCCTTGCAAACTATTTGGTAGTGCGAGTAAACCATCTAGTACAAGTTTCAACATTTGGAGATAAAGTGAAAAAAAAATCGGACCACGAAAATTCCGCCCTGCATAAAGAAAACACCCGTATACTTGGAAAAAACTACAGAAAGGTGTGAATATTAACGATTAGAGTTAAATTATGTTTGTTTTCAAAATATGTACAGATATACAATACACTTAACATCAGTTCAATAAGTAGGCAGAGGAATTTACAGAAAATTTGTATTTGTTTAGATATGGAAGCGAATAATATGGATTGGCCTAATGAATTGATCATGGAGTTTTTACATATACTGCAATGAATCCCTACTCTCCTTGGTGATAATATGGTATTAAATAAATAATGTGTATGAATATCACCACAAATACAAATAATTATTAGTTTGATTTCAATAAAAATTGAGTATGATTGATGCAGAAGTATAGAAAACGTCAACAAATTCAGATCTGATTGTTTTTAACCTCCAAATTGACAGCAAAACACAAATGGTTGTACGTACAAAATCAGCGTAATTGAATTCAAAATTACCAACAACCACCAAATTTCGCGTCAGGTAAAAATGCAATGTAATTAGTAATGACATAGTGTGGCTAACCTGTTTTGTTTTCGTTCCTCTGACGTCAAAAGGACGCTCTAACATGCAATTGTTTCACGTCCTGCAATTCGATCCAAATCTGACGCCCACCCGCAAAATCAAGGGACGCTATCGCAATAAAAATCTCCTGCAAGGACCCTGGGGCTGGAAAACTCTCTCTGGACCTCGTACGATGTCTATTTTTAATACTGCCCAAATCTAATGGACCCCCGGAACTGCTTTCCTGTTGAAATTTACCTTAAAGTGGAGCTTCGTTACCGTCAAGTGGGGTAACTTCGGACAGTGCCTATAATTTCGGACAACCGCGCGGAAGTTCAAATTTACTCGTACCACCATCTCGTAGTGATCATCTAAACATGTTTGGGGTGGTAAATGTGATCACTGTAGTTCAAACTTTAAATCAAAATGTAAATCCGTTGTTGGTATGGTGTAATTTTGCAATAACGGTGAGTTTGTAAACAAATAAGAAATATGAATTTTTAGAAATCACGATTTATAACACGTGTAGATCTTAAATTCGAATAACATTGGTTAAAATAAGCATTTGTTTGTCTAAACGAAGGTATAAACTGCGTTTTGGCCAAATTTGAGGTTAAAATTTTAATTGATAATAATTTTATAAAGTTTTATATAAATAATCGTCCTTTTGTAGGGTAAATTCGGACACCTTAAAAATGGTAAGAAACTACAAGAGAAGGTTGGGGGGAAGGCCTTACAAATATTATAATACAAAGTTGATTTAGCGGTGCGCGAAGTAAAAAGCCGAAAGTTGAGTATACGGGGTGCGGCCGAAAAGTATGGTGTGCCAAAATCAACTATTTCGGACAAAATTAATAATAAACATACTAATGACCCAGGACGGCCTAAGGCTTTAAGTGATGATGAAGAACGAGTTTTGATTGATGGAATAAAAAAATGGCGGAGTGGGGATTTCCCCTTCATATGAGAGATATTAGGGACCTAGTCCATATATATATATGGAAAATAAAGGAATCGCCGATAGAAGGTTTAGGAACGGAAATATTCCTGGAAAGGAATGGATGAGAAATTTTATTTCTCGATATAAAGGGAAGATTTCGGTTAGGCTGTCTGAAAACATTAAGAGGGTCAGAGCGGCAGTAAATCATGAAATGATAAATAAATATTTTGATGAGCTAGAAAAATCATTGAAAGGTGTTCCACCACAAAATATAATTAATGACGACGAAACAAATTTTTCTGATGATCCCGGAAAAATTAAAAGTGTAGTCAAACGGGGTTGAAAACATGCAGACAGGATTATGGACTCCTCAAAATCAAGTGTATCAGTTATGATGACAGGGCCGGTTCAGGGAAACTATTAGCACCTTATGTTGTGTATAAGGCACAACACTTATTTCCAGCTTGGCTTGAGAATGTACCTCCTGGTACAGCATACAATCGAACCAAGAGCGGCTGGTTTGACCAAACCATTTTTGAAGATTGGTTTAGAAAAATAACTCTCCCGTATTTCGGAACACTGGACGGAAAAAAGTCCTTATAGGAGATAATCTCTCCAGTCATGTCTCTATTACAAAAATGTATGGAAAATAACATACAGTTTATTTTACTTCCTCCCAATTCGACTCACTTGTGTCAACCGCTGGATGTCGCGTTCTTTCATCCACTTAAGAACGCGTGGAGAGGGGTTTTATTGGAATGGAAAAAATCCAACAGAGGTGTATTCCCGAAGAGCGAATTCCCTAGACTTCTACACGAAACAATAGAAAAAGTTGGAGCAAATGTTTAAAAAAATATACAAGCTGGATTTGTAGCTTCAGGACTTATACCTGTGGATAGACAACGAGTTTTGAAGCGATTGCCTCCCGATGTGTCCGATAAAAACGAAAATGTTGATACCTCGTGGACATCTGCTTTCGTCGGTTTCTTAGACAAAGCTAGAAATTCGCACAAACCTTCAAGAAAGAATTGAGGCAAAAAATTAGACATTGTTCCTGGACAAGGAATAATTCCCAATAATGAAACTCCTGATAGTGAAAGTGAACTTGAAGAACCTGATGAACTTGAAGAACCTGACTTGATTTTTAACGACACTTCCAGTGATAATTCGGACATTCCCAGTGACGATTCTGAAGGGATTTTGGGCTATGAGGAAGAGCAGCCTAGGGCTTCCTCTAGTATAGAAAATGACAATCCCAAAATTATAACTGGTAAGACTGAAACGGAAAAATGTGATACCTTTTTGCCAAATAAATTTATTGTAGTTAAATATGAAACTGCCGGAAAAAATAAAAAAAGGACTCTGCATTACATAGGAAAAATTATTGCGATTTTTGAAAACGAAAACGAACTTTATGTTGAATTTATGAGAAAAAAGAATAGCAGCAAGATTGGAACATATTTTATATATCCGGAAACCGAAGATAAAACATAATCTCAAAAAACCAAGTTATAGAGATTTTAAAAGATCCCAAAGATTTAAGAAGGAATAGATTTGTTTTTCAAATTTCGAATGTTGACCTAAATAATATGTCCTAAAATTTTATACTTATATTAGTATTATTATATTCAAAAACACGTTTATAAATTATATTTTATGTTTGTCTAATGTTTTAGAATGTTTATTTTGTTTTTTTTTTTGCTTAACGCAAAAATATGTTTAAGTTAGTACTTTCTTTAATAATCGCCAATAAACGTGTACTATACATTAAAAATCGTTAAATAACTTTATTTTATTATTTTTGTGTCCGAATTTACTAAACGCACGAGTTTACTTCGATTTACGTGCAATTTAGGTGCAGTCCGAAGTTACCCCACCTGAGCGGGTAAATTCGGACACTATTTGTTTAAATTAAAAAAATACTTGCCTTTATTTTTAAAACATATATATACATAAAGGATCTATTAAAGAATATAAATTAATTTTTCAGCATTTTTTCACCTCCCACTTTCTTCCTATCCTGAAAAAACTTGAAAATTCGTCCGAAGTTACCCCACTTGACGGTACTAGTTCACAAAATCAAAGGACGCCACGGCTCTCATTAGCTTCTGAAGGCTTTCTGCTCATAGGGTCAAGAAAATAGCACCTAAAATTCAGCCGGCTGCTGCTGCGGACGTGGTCGAAACTTGCATCGATGTCGGGCCCACTTGGACAATATTTTGCAGGACAATGTCCTCTTCACTGGGAGCTTCTGACACGATGAAACTTTACACAAAAACACTCTGCGGACTGGCGATTAGTAAAAAAACAGCTTTTGGACTCACACAAATACCTTTTATATTGAAAATAATACAATTTTAGGGAACCAATCTTGCACACAGCTATTTATTTATGGCTTGGGTTAATAACAATCGAACATCACGTATCTTAGCAACTAAATTACAACTGTTTTGAAGTAAGTTTTGATACAATTATTTTACTTATAAACTATACTTTTTTCTGTAATTGTCAATTGTCTGCTTTTTCACTATTAGCTTTAATTGAAATGTTTTCACGAGTTTGATTAGCACGGTACTACTGTTTTTGTTCCTAACGTAGGCAGCCTTGTCATGCTCTTTTCATTCTATGCTTTATTACACCGCTTTCGTTACCTTTCAGCTACGTTGGCGATTGTTGGACTGTTAACTCTGCCAGTCCACATAAATCAAGAGCATTTGCGATAACGAGCACCTTTAATGAAAATTTAAGTTAAACGTAACCCTTTCGATACTGCTTTAATCTAATGCCAACAATTACTTTAATGTTGCAATAAAGAAAATATAAATTCTGGGCTTATTTGAATTTTTCTTTCATTTTTATGTGTTACTTATGCAACCAGAATTGCTGTTAGCATTAAACCATTGCAATAGATATGAAACACATCTTGAAATTTGGGATCCAGAAAACAAGAATCGCAAAAATAGAAATTATGTGGCTGATGGGTGGAATAGCAAAAAAGCGAATTTAGTGTGGACTTTTCTATCAACTCTTTAAAGAAAAAGAAAGAATGTTTAATGGCAACATATATAACTCTCAAGAAAACAGTTATAGCTTATACTGTATAAGGACTGCAACTGGAAAAGATGACGTCTACAGGCTTACATGGTTTGCATTTGAAACAATGCATATATTTTTGAAAATCCCAGGAAAATTTAAACCAACTTTAAATACAGAGGTAAGAGTTATGGGTACTTTATTCTTAACATATTACTGTGATTATGTTGATTGACTACATCTAAAGTAACATCGAAAATTATCTCTTCAAGAATACAAATCTTGCCATTCAATTTTGCCAGTTGTCATAAAAAAATTGGCAAATTCCTGTCTACAAGCCTGGGTTTCAGCTGAAGAATTCCAACCGGTTTTATGTAACGAGATAAGAGACGTTACGTTGCTTACGTCTTGGCACCATGTCCCTGGGAGATTTTTTTAGCTTCTTGTTCTTTGTCAAATGTTCCAGGCGGAGAATATAGCTGTTTCGATTGCATTTTCTTAAGAAATTATACAACAACACACAAGTTAAAGTGACAACAGCTACCTTTTCCAGTTGAACCAAATTATGGTAATTCACATTTGCACAATACATTTCATTCTGCTTCTTAAGCCTCCTCTAATCCGTCAGATTCAATTTCTCTTGCTAATTCCTAAATTTCAACGCTCCTTCTACCATTTCCAACATCAGTGGTTCCAGTTCACATACTGCTGATTTAACATCGACAGGTTGTGCAACTTCACAGGACGCTTCTCTATGGAATTGTTACTCTCAGACTTCTATCTTTTTACGAGCAATAAAGAGAATAATTTTTCACCGCGTACGATTTAAGATGTAAATTTTGTTAATAAGGATTAAGAAGTTTTGATTTAAATATTACTGACAATGTTTTTGTAATACGAATTAAGAATAATAAAAAGTTTTGTAAGTATATAATAATTGCTATTACCTTTGTAGGGTCCTTCAGCAAACTAATCAAAGCATTGCACACTTGGGGTATAATAAACGATATTCACTCTGGTAAAATTTTAAATAAGAATGACAGACTTTGATAGCTATGTCCTGTTGCCAAAAATCTTAAAGTAGCAGCTAATCGTTCTTGGGCACAAATAGCCTTCCTGATGTTTGTATCTGTTTTTGATATTTGAGCTCCAATGTTACTTAATAAATATTCGAAATCAACAGCAGACATCCCAAAAAAGTTCTCAAACTTTCCCCAGGGGTTCCCCCCTTAAATTTGTAAAATCAGAACAACCGTACCTAAAATTAAAACATTATTATACCAATTCAATCTCATGATGATTATTTGAATTTACCTCCCTCGACTTTTGTTGAGAGATCATATCCACCATCTCTTACTTTTTTTTAAATACCACTATCTTAATACGTGTACACAAAAAGTAAGTACAATAGTACCTGCAGCTATAATTTCCGCTTCATTATTATTCATTTTTTAGAATATACATACAACCTTGTGTTTAACTTCTCCAAATACAATTTATGTATACAGGGTGTTTCAAAATTGCACGGCACTATTCTAGGGACGCGTTATCTAGGTTAAAATAAGGAAAGAAGTTGAAATAAACATTGGGTCACAGTTGTGCATTAAAGGAGCTACAGCTCTGAGAAGGGCAAAGGGGAAAACACATTGCTATGCGTAGATTACGCTCCTGAAGTAGCGAATTTCAATCTTTAGGTTCAATTTTCTTTAAAACTACTGTTCTGAGCGATTCCTAACAAGAGTACCTTTTTTACGTAAAAAGGTCTGAGCTTACCAAATATCTAACGAAAATCTGAATAAAATTTTAAGTGTAAATAATTATGAGAGAAACACTCCTCACCCTTTAACAAACTACCCTTTCTGAATCGCATAATAAAATTGTTCCTAGGTTATCTAAATTAGCATAAAAAATAGCATAGATAAGCTAAATTACACCAAATTTGTGTCATCTATATTATTGTAATTGAATAAAATCCTTGTTTTCCTGTTACCCTTCTTGAGGCTGTAGCTCCTTTGCGACGCAATTTCAGACCAATGTTTATAGGATTTTTTTTTGTTTATTTTAACCTAGAGAACAGGCCCCTAGAAAAGTGCCGTGCAATTTTGAAACACCCTGTATAATGCAGTTAGAAAAGCTATTATATCCAATTAACACTGCACCACCATTCCTTGGCCAGCAAGGTCTCCCGATCTTTCAGTTCCAGGCCCACTTTGAGAGTGCGAGCGCGTACGGTGACGGCACCGATTGGGGAGGAATTCTCGTGCCCGTGCGGAAAGTCTTATCGTCACCTTCAATCGCTGCAGCAGCACCGCAGGCGCTGTGTTGCTGTGGCAGGAGAGGGAGCCGCCCAAGGACCAGTCCCTCGATTCCAATGTGAGGGCTGTGACTGGAGCTATTCAAGAAAGGCCCTCCTTGTACAGAATCAGAAGAGATGTAAAGCCGCCCCTCGCACCATAGATGACTTCACTTGCCCATGGTGTCCTCGTGCTTTTCAGTCAAGGCCCGGTGTGAGACAGCACCAAAGAAAAGCGCATCCCATCGAATTCAACCGGGAATGTGAAGCTATCGCAGAGCAAGCGCCTACAGATACATTTTCGGCGCTAGAGATTGGGGACATGGTGCAAGAAGAGATCAACTATAGGGGCCGTAACATCATCCAGCATCTTGCCGCGATCATGGGCAAGAAAGAAACCAGCATCAAGTACCAGAGGCGGAAGCCCAAGTACGTTCTCCTCCGTGAACGTCTCTCCTTGGAAGTGGAAGAGGCGCAGGCCGAACCAATCCCTGGTCCCAGCCGGTAGCAGGACCGAAGGCTAAGGGCAAGAACTGTGGTTCCCACGCTCGCCAACGACGACGACAGTTTCGAGGAGGATCCATCGTCAACTGGATCCCCACAATTGTCTTCCGCCTCGTCCTCATCCTCCGACGACGACGTCTTCCTGGACGACGACCCAGAACCCCCCACTACACAACCTGAGGATCTCTACATCCCTCAACGGCAACTGGGAGCTGTCCCCGATGGTGGAGGCGAAGCTTATCGCCGCATTAGAGAAGAGTTTCGCTCATTCCTCCGCGAGCTTCTTTCTACGGAGGGAATTACTGCGGAGGAAGCCGATACGATCTTGTCGGTTCTGCATGAACTACCAATCCACAAGTCCAAAATCGATAACCTGCTCGCTTCGTCTTCGACAGTTGAGGCTGCCCCTAGAAGAGTGAGGGCTGAAAGGGCGAATCAGGGCAATTCCAACCAGCGGGAGAAGAAATATAGGGGGAAGGCTGCTGTGAGAGCAGGAGAGTTTAAGCGGAACCAGGAGGAATTCCGAAGAGGCAAGAAGTTCCTGGTTGCCAGGGTTCTGGGTGAGGACGAGGGTGTGAATAACATCTTCCCATCCATCGACGAAGTTGAAGCCGAATATCGTTCCATTTTTGATGTGCAGCCCCTGCCTGACGATAAGCCCGTGAGAACGCCATCCGGGATATCTGAAGAAGAAGGTGCATTGGTCTTCCGCCCAATAACCGAGGAAGAGGTGCGAGGTGCCCTCCAGGCTACGAAATCGCCGGCCGCTGGTCCTGATGGGCTGAATATTTTTCATGAGGAAGATTCCGATTCTGCGGGTTATTATTATTCTTAACTGTATCTATTTCTCCAGCCATGTTCCACACCAGCTGAAGGCATGAAGGACGATCCTTATACCGAAGGCCGGTGATCGTCGAAGTATCAAGAATTGGCGGCCGATAACCATCGCCTCCATATGGTTGAGGATACTTAATAAGATCGTCGCTGCGCGTTTTGGGGTGCTCAAGATATATCCACTTCAGACAGGATTTACGAAGCAGGACGCCTGTCTGGGTAACGCCTGCAAACTACTAAGCGTTATCAAGACGGCCAGGAAGAACATAAGACCGCATACCGTGATAACCTTGGACATATCTAAGGCCTTTGATTCGATCCGCCACGCCAGTGTGGTGAGATCCCTAAAGAGGGCCAAGGTGCATCCCTCGACGATCCAATACATATCCCAATCATATGAGAACGCCCACACCACCATCCGCAGTGGGAAAGATACTACGGGTAGCATAAATATACGTAGAGGCACTAAGCAGGGGGACCCTCTGTCCCCCATGCTTTTCAACTTGGTGATCGACGAGCTACTCCAGGAGCTATACGAACTAGAAGCTGGCTTGGTGATCGGAGACGACGCGGATGAAAAGATAGCTGCTCTTGCCTACGCGGACGATTTGCTTTTGTTTGCCGAGTCGCCGGGGGAGCCAACTGCTTACTCAAGAGGTGCGACCAGTTTTTTGAGGAGAGGGGCCTACGCATCAATGCTGAAAAATCCACAGCACTGACAGTCCAGAGGGTGCCTACGCAGAAGAAACTCTATGTTGGATCTACCACTAGACACTCTGTACGTGGTAGTCCTATCCGGCAAATCCAACCTGGCGAGCATTTTAAGTATCTGGGGCTGCAGTATGGCTCGCTAGGAGTTCACCGGGAGGAAATGGACAAATTCGCATCTGATATAAAGAAGCTCAGTAAGGCCGCCCTTAAACCCCTTGAGAAGGTGGAGTTGCTCAAGTCCTTCGTGGTCCCAAGGATCACATACAGACTATCAGCCATCAACATATATAAAAAGACCCTGCTGAACATCGACAAGCAAATCCGATACCACGTGAAGCACATCTTAAGACTCCCTAAATCAACCCCGAATGGCTTCCTCTACGCCATCGCAGGGAGGGAGGCCTTGGGATTCCCTGCCTGGCAGATACGATTCCGGCTACCATTCTGCGGAGGGCGCAGGCCATTTCTATGAACCCGAATACGATTGCCGCTAAAGCCCTAGCTTCAGCATGGTCTCTACACCAGCTTACAAGGCTGGCGGGGATCGCCCAACATGGCTACACTCACAACGCCGTCAAAAGACACTGGAGCGAGGAGCTACAAAGTTCATGGAGTGGCAACGGCCTGAACCAAGGCCGGGGTTCGTCGGAGAGCAGCAGCTGGATCCGCCATCCCCCCCGCTATTGTCCACCAAAGACCAAATCCGAGCCGTGCAACTCCGGGCTAATCTTCTCCCAACTCGAAGCACCCAGTACAATCACGGTCCAGACTCCAAGTGCAGAGCCGGATGCGAGCAGCGAGAATCGCTATGCCACGTACTGCAGCGATGCCCGGTGACGCACTGGAAGAGGTGCCAATGGCACAATTATATTTCCGAGTTGGTGGCCAAGGCGGGGGAGAGCAGAGGATGGCAGGCGCTCCGCGAGCCCAATATCTGGGTAGAAGCAGCTCGAAAGAAGCCCGATTTGGTTTTCGTTAAGGAGGATTGCCAGATAGTGTCGGATATTCAGGTGTCCTGGGAGGGTCCTTGTCCACTTGCCGCGGCTTACTCCTCAAAAGAAGAGATCTACGGAGGCCCTGCGTTCCTGAACGAGCTTAGGAAGAAATAGCCGGGGAAGACTATCAGAGTTCTTCCGATCATCGTAGGGGCACGAGGCACGTGGCACCAGCGCAACAACCTACTGCTAGACCGGATGGGCGTCTCAAGAACGCTGATCCGAAATATAGTGAGGAGCACCATTATCGGTGGTATTCAGCTCCACGCTGATTTTTCAAGACTTGTGTGGCGTAGGCGCTGAAGGTGCGTTGTTGTTGGTGCGTTTCTCTGTGTGGTGCCGGTTAGTTATGGTGCAGAGGGCAGTTTGGTAAAAGGGCTAAGGGGGCTATAGCCCCCACCCCCCCTAACCCAGACGCTAGTAAGTGTCTTACTGGATACATTAAAAATATTTAAATCCATGTCTGATTCGTATCTAACAAATATTAAATAAAACACCAATTATAATTTATAAACACGCGCCGGCACCGCGAGGAATTGCGAACCACATCGCGACCGCAATTCGCGAGTGACAGGCAGTCTCAAAGTGGCAAAGTAGTTTTCCTCTTTCGTTGTTTTGTAGTATTATTTGGATGCAGTTATGCAGAAAAGTACTATCCGACCAAGATTCGAAATTCGAGTTAGTACGCTTTTAATATACGTAAAGGTCAGTATTGTATTATGCTGAAACGTTCCAAGTGATATCTAAGTATATTCTAAACCTGATGGCAGCTTTGTGGACCAAGTGACATTTTTCTAACGGTGTTTAACTATTTTGCAGAAAAGTACTAAATTACTTAGTACGCTTCTGCAAATTGCTCTGAGTTTCATTCCAATAATTTTGCAGAATAGTACCAACACACTTTCTTTTTGTGGCAATTTTTGAGGTTATGGTTACTTCTAAACGTCAAAAGTCGGTAAAAAGTTCTGTTACTTAAAAAGCTTATAAATAGTTTATTAAAATGCTAATTCGAGGGAAGTTAATTGCGGAATTGGCTTTAAAAAACCACATAATAGTGAATTCAGTAGCCGTACCGGTACCGGTGCACAATCAACCTCTAATGTAATTGGAAATGTTTCTGTTAAGGAGGTAAGTTTTCACAAATTTGGCTTTCCTTGTGTATATTACTCAGCGTTTTTCTAATGCTGTCTCTACTATTAAATTATTTTAGACTACCACTGCCGAGTGCATAGATAATGCAACAACAACTGAAGTAGGCGAAAATGTATCTCAAATCACAGATCTCGACACTGGATTAACCATTACTAATACATGCACATCAGGCAGCATTGATAACCAAGAGCTTTCGTAAGTGTTCCCTTATTGTAGCATTTCTTAATAAATTATACCTGATGTAAGCAAATAGTGCTAGACGTCCACAAATTACAACAAAATATTGTTGTCGTAATTTAATAAATAGGGAAAATACTGGTATAACAGTGACCTATTAATAATTTTATTTGTTCCTCACTTGTAAACATCAATTTATCAAGTCACTGTATTCACCTTGAAAATGTTTCTTAACTGGCTAGCCAGTAAATTTTTTACTGGCTAGCCAGTTATATTTTACAAGCGTGCTCATAGATAAATGATAGCGTGCAAAGCCAGAGTTGTCTTCCTTAGTATGTGTCATATTGATTAATTTAGTTGCTTGTCAGTTTGACATTTTGAATAAATGGTGAATTTCTAGTTATTTACAAGTGAGGTACAAATAAAATATTCAACAATACACGCCAGGTAACCCTTTTTACTGGCTCAAGGATATGACAGGCTCGCCTAACGGCTCGCCAGTCATCCCAATCCTATCGCCAGTAAAACCTGTTTTACCTGGCTTGTAATGTTAAATACTATATATATCCGCACAAAAAGAAAGTTTTACAGCTGCTCTTATGTGCTTAATAAAATTTAGTTCACTTTTTTAGGCATAGAAATCCTCGAAGTGAACATTTCGAAATTCCGAGTACCATTACTAGCGTTGAAAAACCTACAACCAGCAGTTATTTTTTCGAAGATAATAGTGAACCGGATTATTCCGATTTGGACCCAAGTTTTTCTCCCGGTGAAGAAGCTGACGATATATCTAGTTCCGATAGTGAAATAGTGAAATTAGATAAACAGCAAAATGACGATTCAATATCTGGCTCTAGTCATACTTTACCAAACGATAGCAATTTAGCAAAAAACGACGATAATCCAGAAAAACATGTGGCTAACCCTAGACCCAAGAAAGGGAGAAAACGAAAGATGGCGCAGACAAGAGTAGAAATGAAGAACAACAAATACAAGAATAAAAAATATATAACACACAAAGGAATTATAAAAGCAAAATATTTTATTAATTTTGAATGTAAGTCTCCATTACATTGCATCGAAAAGTTAACAGAAGAAGAAAGGCGGGGGGAGTTTGAAAAGTTCTGGGAATTAGGTTCCTACGAAGCACAAGCATTATATATTGTTTCTTGTGTTACTGAATATAAGAAAAAAATAAATTTTTCTGAAAAAACACCTGAACTTCGACAGTATTCAAGAAAATTTTATTTAAATAAAATATTATTATGCAAGAATATGTTCATGGGAACTCTTCAAATCAACACTAGAAGAATTAATACAGCTTTAGTTAAAACGAGAACTGGAAGTATGATTGATCGCAGGGGATTGCTGCAAGGTGGAGCAAACAAAATTCCAGATGAGAAAGTGCTTGAAGTAGTAAATCATATTAAAAAAATCCCGAAGTACAAATCCCACTATTGCCGTAAAAACTCAAATCAAGAATTTTTGCCTCCAGAGATGACTCTTGCAAAAATGTATAGCCTGTATTCTGAAAATAAAAATCCAGTAAGTGTTTCTTCTTATAAAAAGCTATTTTATGAAAATTTCAATTTAAAATTCAAGACCCTAAAAAAGGATACATGCAATACCTGCGATGTATTAGCTATAAAAATATCAAATAGTGTTGGTCTTGAGAGAACAAAATTAGAAGAAGACCAATCAAAGCATTTTTCACTCTGGAAATAAGCACGTGATCTCATGAAAAATGATTTCAACAGAGCCAAAACTGAAAAAACTGTCCAATGCCTCACCTTTGATTTAGAGAAAACTCTCCCCCTACCCAGAATTCCAACTAATATAATTTTTTATAAACGCCAGCTGTGGTTATATAACTGTGGAATTCATGCAGCAAAAGAAGATAGAGGTTTTTGTTACGTCTGGGTAGAAGGTGACGCTGGAAGGGGGGCGCAGGAAGTTGGATCTTGCTTAATAAAACACGTAATGGAAGATGTGAAAGACGATGTGACTGAATTAATTTTATGGTCAGATTCCTGTGGAGGGCAAAACAGAAACATAAAGATCGTTTTGCTACTAAAATGTATTTTACAAATGAAGCCTTCAATTAAAAAAATTTGTCATAGATTTCTTGTTCCTGGGCATAACTTTTTACCGAATGATACGGATTTTAGTGACACAGAAAGTGGTTTAAAGCATGCTCAGAGAATCTATCTTCCTGGATAATATGCAAATAATGACATCTTGTCGTAAAAAGAAGCCACTGGTAGTCTGTGCAATGAAATCGGAAAATTTTTTTGGTACATCAAACCTTGAGAAAATGATTACGAACAGAAAGATATCAGTAAATAAGACAAAAATTAATTGGTTGCAATTTAGGGAAGTTACTGTGTGCTCTGATAATCCATACTCGATTTTCGTCAAATCAATTTTTAGTGATGATCCAGAAGAAATCAATGTTAAACCTCGAACATCGGGTCGCGTATCTTCTAATTTCAAAAACAAACTATTTCTTTTGTGGCCTGACGGAAAAGCAGTTTCTCAGCCAAAACTAGACGATATCAAATCCATCATGCATTTAATTCCAGGTGACGCAAAGCAATTTTATAAGAAATTAGTAGCAAGTGATGAAATAGAAGATGACTTAGAAGGGTTTGGAGTAGGGCTAGATTTTGATTTAGAAGATGCGTCTGAAGGGGTTTTAAATAATAACTGAAGCGTTTATCGCTTTCCATGTGCTTATACCAATTTTTGGAACAAGTTATTTTATAATAATTATCTATTTTGTTTGAAGGTTTGTGTTATTTCTGTTGTTTGATCTTTAAAAATAAAAGTTATTACCACTTACTTTTCTTTTATTGTGTATTATGGATTTTGCAGAAAGGTACCAAGTGCAAAATTTTTTTTTTTCAAAAACGGTAAAATTTATTAAAATACTATTTCAACAACAAGACACTGTTACAGACGTCAGAACATTGACATATAGTAGATATTAGCCCTACGAACTATGAATTATCAACAGAGTGAAAACTTTAGACTTAAATATCTCAAAATCAAGAAATTGATGGTTAATACTTTTCTGCATAACTACGTCCATTTTACATTGAAACAAACTGGTTAAACATGAATGCAAACAGAAAACATACTTTACTAGATTGCTTTAGTCGCAAGAAAACTGTCGGTGACGGTGACGGTGATATTGCAAGGCGGGCTAGCATTAATAGCAAAAGTAGTTATGACGAGCTAATACAGATACACCAAACTGAGAATGAACAGTCCGAGCAGCCGAGTGTGAGCTCAAGTTCTGCTGGAAATGCAATGATTATGGATATATCCAACTTCGCTAATAAATATTTAAGTGACGAAGATTAATTACAGGCGTTTCAAAATATATGGACTCCGGAGGTAAATTTTAATTTCCCTTCACGAGTATGTGGGGAGCAAAACAGAAAATTTTTGTACGGCTGGCTAACTAATTATAAGTGGTTGGCTTATTCAAAATCCGAGGATTCCGTGTATTGTAAGATTTGTGTTTTATTTGCTTGCAAAGAAGTGGGCATGCCGTCCTCTCAGTCAACGGGACAACTAGTTAGAGTTGGTTTTAACACTTGGAAAAAGGCTTTGGAACGATTTGATAATCATCAAATTTGCGAATATCGTAAGTATGCAACTCTAAAGTGTGATAACTTTTTAAAATCAATGGCAGGACAACTAGTAACTATCGATAAATCGCTTGACACAGCAAAAAGTAAACAAGCTGAAGATAACAGAAGAAAAATAAAACCTATAATAAAAACTGTTATTTTATGTGGTAGACAGGGACTACCTTTAAGAGGTCACAAAGATTACAGGCCATTCGATCTAAATGCAGAACCACAGGAAAATGAGGGTAATTTTAGAGCGATGCTAAGACCGCGTATTAACGCTGGAGACTTTGAACTAAAAAATCATCTGCAAACATGTGGGGCCAATGCAAGTTATATTAGTTGGAAAACGCAGAATCAAATTATTGCAGCTTGTGGTGAGATAATTAAGCGGAAGATAGCTACGGAAGTAAACAGCGCAAAATGTTTTTCGGTTTTGGCAGATGAAACCAATGACATATCTACAGTAGAACAGCTTACACTCTGTGTGCGATACATTAAAAATTTTGAAAACAATTCTAGTATGGTTACTGATTATAAAATTTGTGAGCAGTTCTTACAATTTGTGCCTGTCGCGTCAACAAAAGGTGAAGATTTGGCAGAAGCGATTTTACATGGCTTAGAAGAATGTTTTATTGAAACTAACTTTTTAAGAGGACAAGAATATGATGAACCGCCTCAATGAGTGGTAAATTTAGGGGAGCTCACGCTTTAATTAATAATAAATATCCAAAAGCTGTATATGTGCATTGTGTTTCTCACAGCCTCAATTTGGCTTTGTCAAATGCTGCTGAAGTGCCCTCAATAAGAAACTGCTTTGGAATAATTGAAAAAATATATGCATTCTTTAATACTCCAAAACGGCAATTAATTTTGCAAAAATCGATCGATAGCCTTGTTCCTGAGGCACAAAAACATAAATTGAAACAACTTTGTCCCACTAGATGGGTACAGAGACATGATGCTGTGCTTGTTATGGTTCAACTTTTACCTGCTGTAACTGCTTCACTTGAAGAGATAAAATCCTGGGAGGATCAAGATTCATCGTCCAATGCATCACTTCTATTAAATAGTGTTGCACACTCAGAATTTATTATATCAATTTTGTGTTTAGAGAAACTGTTGGGATATTCTCTGGTTCTTAGCAAAGTTCTTCAGACTGTAAATATTGACCTAGTATCAGTTGTAAACTTAGCCGTAAATGTAGAATCAACAGTAGGTCATATAAGAGAAAATTCAGAGGAGTTTGCCAAAATCTTTGCAACTGCGAACTCAATAGCGGAATCATTGGGCGTTACCATAAAAATGCCGAGAATAACCAAAAAACAAATTAACCGCAACAACATACCAGCAAATAATAATAATGCAGAAGAGTACTATAGAAGATCTATTTTTATTCCCTGGGTGGATTCTTTCCTTGCCAACGATATAGCAAGATTTTGTAAACATAAAAATATTTTAAAAGGTTTTATGTGCCTTCTGCCAAGTGGCCATTTACCAAGTAATGAAGAAAAAGAGCAGTTTCAGAATATTGCTGAATTTTATAGAGAAGATCTGGACTGCTACAATGCTAATGATCTTACACCGGAATTTGAATTATGGTATCAAACATTTAATAATTCCAGTGCATCACTATGCGATTGATGCATTAAATGTTTGTGATAAAGAAATTTATAGCAACATATTCACATTACTTAAAATATCTGCTACATTACCTGCGTCAACAAGTACTGCGGAAAGGTCATTTTCGACACTTCGTCGTATTAAATCTTACCTTAGAAATACAATGGGGGAAAACAGACTAAACGGATTAGCACACCTAAACATTCATCGAGAAATTTTTGTAGATCCTGATGATGTTATTTCTGTTTTGCAAAGATAGGGAATGCGGCGTCTTAATTTTGTTTTATAAAAGTAATTTGATTATTATATTATTATGTAATGTCTATATATATATATATATATATATAAACTTATGTAATAAAGTAATAGCTGCTATTTTAGGTATGTTATTATTGCTAGGCTAAGCTATAGATATTCTGAAAGGAAAAGCTAATATATATTATGGATTCGTGATACCAACAATCGCGAGTTTAAAAATTAATCTGGAAAAACTAAAAAGACAAAATCTCAGTCTTTTTCTTCCTCAAATATAAAAGATGTAACCTCAGCTGCTAAATTTAAAGGACAACTTAATATTTGAACTGAAGAATTTAATTTAATATTCAAATTTACTATTAGCTGAAGGCCTACAAACTTAGCGCACGGATAATGCGCTACTTTTTCACCACTCTGTATGTTTATTGTTATATTTGTTTTTTCCTTGGTTTAGATACTGTATTTTGTGTTATTTTCTGGATTTTTGGATTTTTTTGCCGAAATGTCCATAAAATAGCATCTCAACTATGTTGTAATTGACCAGTATATGTCCATTATGTCATAGTTTATATCATGATTTAAGCAATCCTGAAAATGAAGCTTGTGATTCAAAAGTCATTGCCGCATAGGAGCAAGTCACTATGTTGCAACACTGTTAAATATATTCCCTGAAAGCAGTGAAGACACCATTAGGAAGGATTAAATAAACAAGGATAGGTAGAAGCGTTTCTTGTCTCAACGAATTCTTAGCATTTTCTTAGCAATCTGTACGAAATATTTGCTTATGCAACCCATATTACACACTTACAAATATTCAGATAATGTTGAACGGTGATTTTGGATATTGATTTCGATACAGCAGTAAAATTAACGGGAAAAGGAAGAGAAACTGTGTGCGACTGGTACAGCTTATGTAGAGAAGTGTGTTCCTCGGTAGTGTCTGTTAATCGCCGTGGACAGCTTCGAGGTACGGAAGAAGACCCTGTTCAAATTGACGAGGCCAGATTTGCGGGCATAGGAAATATAACAGAGGCAGAATTTTACATGGAGATCATCCAGCAGAGTCAGAAGAAAGCGATGCTGAACTGGAAAATAATCGAAACCATGGACGGAGAATTGATGGTTCGTGGGTCTTCGGATTGAGGCTAAGAGACGAAGTTCGATATTTTTATGTCGAAAGAAGAGATAGGGCTACCTTAGTTCCTATCATACAAAGGGAAGTTGAAGCTGGTTCATCGATTCACTCAGATGAATGGGCAGCGTATGCCAATTTGGCACAATTAGGTTACGCGCATTCAACAGTTAATCATCAACAAAATTATGTCGACCCACAAACAGGTGCACATACCCAAGGAATTGAAAGATCCTGGTTAGAGGCAAAAGTTAAAATTTTGAAGAAAATGAGAGGTGTTCCAGGGCACACTTTGCAATCACATTTAGACTATGTCGCATGGAATGTGTTGCGAAAAAACACGGACGATAAGTTTATTGCTTTTCTGAACGATGTTAAAGATGTATATGTATAAATACTTATAATTTAACCATTTTTACTCTATGTACATGTAGTATTTTAAACATAATAAATATTTTTGACGATAGATCGCTTATTGGGCCGCAACCTATTTCGCTCCCGCGGTCAGTTTTTAATCCCCCTACGTGAAAAGGGTGTAGGTAAGTTCGCTCCCAAATATTTTGCAGAAATAATCCCCTGTTAATGTTAATCCACATTATTGCTTAATATTATCGCCAAATATTTTTCAAAAATAATCCCCTGTTAATGGCATGCCATGTTATCGCTTAATGACAATAACAAACTTGTTAGTAATGAGCCTATTTTTCTGTATAAATATAAGAAAATGTACGGAATAAACAAAATCATTTCTTCTTTACACTTGGTTGAGAAAGATTTAAAATGGACGTAAGCCAAATTATTAGTGAAAAAGGAAAACCTATGTTGGTGGTGAATTCCTATAAATTTAATTTCCATAAATTATTGGCGGGAAATGTGAAACGGTGGCAGTGTATAGTAAGGAGCTGTAAATCATTTTTAAAAAGTGTGGGTGACGAAAATATGTTGGTTGATTCAAATTTGAATCATGCTCATGAGGCGATGGAAAACGCCGTCTTAAACAGACAAATTTTGAGCAACAGTTTGAAAAGAAAAGCAGCGGAAAACGTAAGTGAAAAGCCGTCGAAAATAATTAACCGTGTGCTACTAAATAATGACGTCGAAACAATCACAACAACTGATATGCAATATATTAGAAAGAATATCTATAACCATAGACGAAGCTTTCTACCAGCCTTACCAACTAGCTTAGAAAACACTCAAGAAGTCTTAAGCAATTTAGAAATAAAAACCAATAGAAATGAAGATTTCATGCTAACAAATGATATAAACTCTAAAATTGTGATGTTTACAAGCGTGACAAACTTGAACTTTTTAAGCACTTTAGAAAGTTTATATGTGGATGGAACATTTAAATGTTGCCCAAAGTTTTTCTACCAATTATTTACCATACATGGAATATGTAATGGTCATTACATGCCTTTAGTATTTTTCCTATTACCGGATAAAACAACAAAAACTTATGAAAATTGCTTAAACATTCTTCTCAACAAGCTACAAGAAATGGAAATTGCACTAACATCAAAATGTGTTTACATAGATTTTGAAATGGCAATACATTTAGCATTCCAAAGAAAACTTCCACACGTTGTGATTACGGGTTGCTTATTTCATCTAACCCAGTCATGGTAAGATCTTACTTTTTATATTTTATCAAAAAATTAATTATTTTGTTCCATTGCTGCAGGTGGCGGAAAATTCAGCACTTAGGACTTACTCAAGATTACAAATCCCAATCAGATATTGGAAAATATTTCAATTTCGTATTTGGCCTTCCCTACTTACAACCAGCCGATGTGGGAGATTGTTTCTGCTTTGATCTTGCGGAAATTTTGCCACAAGACAAAAAATTGGAGATTTTTAATAACTATTTGGTGGAAACATATATATCAGAAGATTCTCTATTCCCGCCAGAAATGTGGGCCGAACATTCTTCAGCAAGGACGAGATCAACAAATGCTTGTGAAGCTTTCCACAGCAGATTCAATGGGTCGTTTTACGCTGCCCATCCAAATATTTTTCAATTTATTGAAGTGTTGAAAGAATTTCAAGTCGAGACATATGTAAAAATAAACAGTGCTCATAAAATTAAAAAAGTATACAGAAGGGTAGAAATGCAAAAAATTAAATTAATTGAAGATCATTTGGCCAGCTTCAAAACTGGAGCTATTACAAAAATTCAATTTCTTGAAAAATTGTCAAGATATGTAAAGAAAAATTAATTAATTTAAATTTGATATATTTTGAATATAAGTTTATTCCTGTTTTGTTATTGTCATTAAATGAGTAGTTATCGTTTTTACCAAGAGTTTTGCTCACATTAAAATTATATTAAATGTCTTGTATGTATAATATTGTATGTAATAATATAAATATTGGTAAAATAAAATATTGGTAAAATTTTAATCTCTCGTAATCTACTTATTTACGTTTTAATCCTCGGGAGCGAACTTACCTATGCTTCGGGAGCGAACTTACCTATGACCTTTTTCAAAAACTGACCGCGGGAGCGAACTAGTATGCGCCGAAGTTGTCACTTTTGTGACGTTTGCGGATAAAGTACTTTACCACTAATGACGGTACTCGCAAGTAAGAAATTATGCGTAATATTTAATTTGGGAAAGCATGAATAACGAATGGTTTCCGTATGCTGTTAAAACATGGACTATACTAGTTAAGAATACCCTGGATGGCAAGAACCTCAAATGACATACTTCTTGAACAAATAAAATCTTAGCATTGTCAGCTCAATATACGCAAAACTATTACGCTTCTTTAGTTATAGAAATCGACGTGAGAAATTAGGCAACCATTTATGAAAGGAGGAACTGAACAGCAAAATAGGATGTTTCCCACCATTCTGGACAGATAATAATATGTATGTTTTCTCCAGTTAGCTTCGTTTGAAAAGGTGAAAAGTATCTGAAAGAGTCGTAAAGCCCTAAATGCCTCAAGTTTTGTTTTTTGTATTACTCAGGTTTATCGATAAGGAGCGCTTCGTACACCATTTTGCAGTTAGTCTAAGTGCCGTTTACATTAAGTTGCACCTCACTGCTTCATATTTGCCATTAAGCAGAACGGTTATATCGTCTGCATAACATATAATGTAGATCCGAGTCGCATTTAGCTGACGGAAAAAGTTATCCATTACTAAATTTCATACTAGTGGTAACAAATCGCTGGAGTACAGCCTGTGCTTACAGTTCCTCTCAGATTGGTGGCTCCAACATTAACATGTATAGAACTATACTGCAAAAGCTGTAGAATCCACTGTGGAAGTATGTCGTTTGTCTCGCATTCATGAAGCTCTAACTCTGTATTGTTAAAGGTTATCAGAAGCCCTCTCTATATTTATGAATACACATGGGATAGAGATTTTGTTGCCTAGGGATATTTCTACAACATGTACTCGTAGAACATTTTCAGTAGTTTTAGGTATGTTGGTTAAGATACAGTGGATTAACCAACACATTTTTTTGTTGCACCGCTTAACATTTACTGACTGATGTGGAAATTATTTTATAATACTTACATATTTCACTTTTCAGTCCAACGTGATTTTCGAAGGCATGTGTGGTCTGGTTTTATAGAAACATCAATCCAAACGGATTTTGTTATTATTTGTTATAAAAATGTAAGGTTGCTTAATATAGTTTTTGCACTTCCGGGACTAAAGTTGATACTTTAGTCGCCGTAAACAGGGACTAAAGTAGCTCATTTAATCCCTAGGGACTAAAGTAAAAATGATACCGTAACTATGGTAAATTTATGTACACACGAGGTTAGTAGGTTAGGTTTTCTTTGTCATTTGACACACACTGACGCAAAACTTAACCTGCAAATCTCGAATTTGACATATACTGACAATACACTTCAGTACTGTCAACTGATTTAGGCTATCCAGGACCTGCTGCAATTCAGTTTTTAATAAATTGTAATTGTCAGTTTCCAAATTGACAGATTCCAAATTTTGGAAATGTTTGATGATAATGTTCCCAAAAGTGCAAAAAATAGCGTATATACCTCGAAACCAAAGTGCCTAAATCCCTTGAGTGGTTGTTGCCCTCGGGCTAGTCCGAGGGTAACAAACTCCACTCGCGGGATTAAATGGTGCACTTTAGTCCCTCATGATATTATACTATTTTTCTGAATCTTTTCGAATTAGTAATTCCATTTTCCTTCTTTAAACTATCGTGGTTCTGCCGAACAAAATTTGGTTTTCTTAATTCTTTAATTTCCAGGTACTGATGCAAGTTATTTTTAATTCCCTGGTCTAAAAGACGTAATTGCAAAAAAATCACTTTTCGAGGTTTCTTCAGATATTTACGTTTCAGGATCCCTAGATGACGAAAAACAGGTTTTCTCAATTCCGTCTGTCTGTCTGTCTGTTGCCAGTGTAGCTCAAAAAATATTTGTTCGAGGGAGATGCTATTTTGCATGAAAATTATATATTTTCCTAGCATGAAACCAAGAAAAGTTCGGTAAAATATATACGGGTTGAGAACATTTAAAAATAAAATTCTGCTTATTTTGGTTTATTATTCTTTAAATAAGAAATAGATAACATCAATAATTTGCACATAGTTCGGGATTTACCCCTGACGACAGTAGGGCCCAACAGATACAAGATAAATGTTGCAAGAGACAAAAATGTTAAACGAATAAGTCCGTTGTGTTTAATGTAGCTCATCGCATAGATCCGAAGGATCTCGTGTGGTAGCGTGCAGCAAATAGTCGATCATTGTAATCGCATTCGCAGGCGATGAAGTTCGAATCCCTCCAGTAATGTTTGATTTGAAAATTGATGTATTTCGCATTATGAAGTGTATTCTTTTATTGTTTCAGTATTATTAGAAACGTAAGAAGCCGCGTAGCGCAGTTAGGAACGCGCTAGGCTTGCATAGAAAGTCCTCGGTTCAAATCCGCAGCTTTGACGATTGGAATCGGGCTCGGTGAGACCATTTACAGTTGGGCACTAAGTTAACTGCGCTCTACTCAGAACCACAAACTTAAGAGATAAAATAACAAGGTCAACACCTCAAAGACACATATCGCTCACAATGGTTGCTGCGCAAACACAAAAGACGCGCTTCAACTCTGTATCCCGAAGCCGAGGCAATTTGAGCATTGTACCGCCAGATGCTAGCGTACGAAGCACCAGGCTCTACACCGCAAGGTAAATGAGGTTACAGATAGTACATACATACTTAATTAGGAACGTTAGGATATTTTTACCCTTAGTTTCCTTTGATTTTAAAAATTGTTTAGTGTAACAACGTTCGCTTGCAAGGGAAGTTCTGAGTAGAACTCCTTACATTTTTTTATTAAGAGAATAAGTGATATCAATATGCGGAAGATGAAGTTTCTTACATACAATACCTAACTTCCTATAAAACAATTCTGGGCTAGATTATGTTGTTTGGACCTTTATGGCATAGAGTACATAAAATGTCATTGGTTAACATATATTCATAGTTAAGGATTGTTCCGCCTGGTTGAAACCTTTATAATAAAATCTACATAGGTACTAGTATATGAAAACTCAGTGACCTACACTAATTACTAATAATAGCTAGGCATTTAAATTTAATCTATATCTACTGCAATGTTAATAATAACCCATTAATCGACAGCTTTGAAGTGTTCAAACGCAAACTATAGCCTACTAATTTAATTTGGTTTACTGTGTTTGACATGGGATTAAAGCTAAATCAGCATGTCGGTATACAATTTAAAGCATTTTGCGCTACTTCAACGTAAAAACAATTTATATAAAAATATTATTACTAATTAAATCTTGCGTTTGCGCCTTTCCTCCATTTACTTCTTAACGAAATTGCCAAAAAGAATCAAACTACCTAATTACATAGTATCAGAATGGGGCATTGCTTGTTTCAGTTATGTAACTCTTGTCAATTAAGTCAATCACACATTAAACTTTAATGCAGAAGTCATTCAGAATAATGTTTCAGTAAATTCAGGAATCCGAAGTCGTTAATAATCCCACAAGTAACGATGAAAACATTAAATGGTTGGCAGAGTTCAACAACGGTTCGTAAATCGCAAAAGCTTTAAAAGATCACGTTTGCTATAATGCTTCAAAACCTTTTAGATGCCGAGAAAGGATATTACAACTTTGGAAGGGTCCGAAACGATGCAAATGTCAAGAGATTTCTGAAAATACATTTGAAGTATTTACAAGATTTTTAAAAATATTGAAACGTGAACTCTAGGAAAACTAAAGCTACAAATGCTCAGGTACAAGTTTTTCCTCGGTAAGAAGTTTTAGCATGATATAACATTTAATTTTAGTTGTGTATGGGCATAAATTCATAGAAAATGTAACTCAATAGCGTTTTGGCATAATCAAGACAACATTGCATTCAAGCAACCTAGAGTAATGATGCGTTCTTTTAAAACAACGTGAGAAAAAGATTTCACCGACAAAATTGTTTTCAAAACATCGCAGAATTCTTTCAGCTTGATATACCAGAATTTTGAAATAACGCCACTTGCCAGAAGGAATACATTTTTAACATTAAAGTTGCCGTAGGACGTTGTGTTTATGATGCGGCCTCTCCACAAACCATTTCGGTAAACATCACGTATTCTATAGCATAACGTGAATGCCAGCTTGGATAAAGTTGGGAATGTTATTATAGTTTTACTACATTGCGGTTTTAAGCAGCAAGTGTAGTAGAAAACAAGGGTAATTGCATGCGAAGAC
>CALNHX010007511.1:0-73156 GCA_940337035.1 Agriotes lineatus | reverse complement strand
CTTAGCACGCGTGCTAAAAGTAAACAGCTGATTCTACTTTTAGCTCGCTGATTTGATGTCAGAAAATCGTCATTCGTCGTTATTTGGTCTCATGCTGCTAGAGATAACAATCTTAAAACTATAATAAAAATATTACTACGAGATAGTTAGGTTTAATGCACCCTCTACATACATAATTATAATGTATGTTGTAAAATAATTTACTTCATCAAGCAGGCCACAAAATTCAATGTCTGTTCCGGTAAGTAGTCTTGCATAGTAAGTAAAATTAATGCTTTTTTCGCCGACTGCCATCGAAAGTAGATGTGTCTAACTGTTATTTGACAACTGAAAGTTGACATTCGCCGCTGAGCGAGTGTTTTCAGCATTTTTCCGCCCGCTGTGCGTTTTGCGTTTCCGCTTGAGCAAAGTAGTTAGCAATGTCAGGACGTTTCTTTGACGACACGACGCTTGCAATTTGTTTAATTATTATTATGTAATTATTAAAATTTATTGTCAATCGATGTTTTTTTTATAAAATGAAGTAACATGATTATAGGCCCAGTCGTTGAAAAAAATGGTATGTATATTTCGAGCTAAAGATGCTCTTGCCGCTTTTGCATGATTGTTGCAGCATTACTCATACAATATTTAATGGTATATTAATGTTTTACGGCCTCGGTATGAAACAGAAGCTATTACAGTGTGTATACTTTAAAAATTGTTTGCCTCTTTCACCTTTAGGGAACCACGACAGGGGTACTGGGTCACATTAGACGAATGCGTTACTACAAATACAGTAAATTTTTTCACACTTCTCATGTTATTATAGCGTTTTGAAAAAAAAACGCAATTTTTTGGTTTGAAGTGACTAATAGTTAGAATACTATACCCAACATTTTAAATAATATTCCATTTCGAATAAATGAATTTTAAATTTATAAAGTTCGAACAAGTTTAAAGATATTTTTCTAAAAGTAACACCAATTATGTAAATTATTTTTTCCACTCTTGCAATTCTTTCTGGTATATTGAGTTAATAATAGCATTAATTAATTTTGCCCCAAATAAGTGGGTAACTCTCATTGGGTCCAGGTTCGATTTAAATTCACTTTGATTCAAAGAATACCAAATAACAGAAATTACATTTATTCATCGGCTATGTACAATTGGAAAATAACTAAATAGATAATTCATAATTATGTACAAAGTAAATTCTATTTTAATATAAGACTCTTCGGTTTGGTGCCGATACGGTAGGCAACCTCAATTGCGTGCGTGTTCGTCCGGGATTCCCGGTATGGGCGGTCGCTGGAACCAACAGGGGATTTGGCTAGCGTTGGTGGAACTGTAACACAGTACTCGCATTATTGACAGCTTGCGCTATTCTAAACGAACTGAAATAATTATGGTTTGCTTTAATTACCACTAACTATTTTTTTTTAATATCGTTACCAAATATGTGTTCAAAGTGCAAGTGTACGTCCGTGACGCGTTCTGATAAGCTCAGGTGATAACTCCGACCTCGTGCCAGGGGTCAAATTCTTCCGCGCCCTTATCTATCTGGTCGCGCGTGACAAGGTTAACTTCCAGGATGAGCAAACGGACTCCTACAGTACAAGTACGCAGTTCTCTTAGGCCTGACCGAGTTTAGGCAAAAAGGTTTAGTTGTCTCTGGACTGTGGAAATACAGCGCAATCCGATACTCAGATGTGCGGTATTTGAATCTAAGAAGTTACAGGAGTGTCGGGAATGTTAAATTATTCAAAATTAGCTCAATCCGATACTCAGATGTGCGTTATTGAAAACTAAAAAATTACAGAAGTTTCGGGAATGTTAAATTATTCAAAATTAGCGCAATCCGATACTTAGATGTGCGCTATATAACTTTCGACAGTAGGACAGGCTATTTAATAGCAGGTTTTTCGGAAAACTGATTCGAGATTTACTCGAATATTTCTGGTGCTCCGGCCGGCGAGAAATGCCATTTTATACGTTGCTGTCGTTCTTGCGGGCATCACGGCAGTAGGGGAAAATGAGCGGCGGACATTTCCTCGTTTCACTTGCGCATAACGGCGAGCTTGCATTCTCGCGCGGACTGGAACTTTTATATTGTTAAAAAGTGCGAAATTTTAAATGCCCATAATATTATATTATAATTAACTCGCATTTAAAATCGGAGCGAAACGCTACACTTTCACCTTTATAGTTGACAATTTACACATAATAACCAATGCCAAAATTTGCCGTTTATAAAATGTTAACAATAGCTGCCCTATCGAAGGCATAATGACCGTATCGAAGACATTAATAACCGTATCCATTATCCAGGCCACCATATGAAATGCATAAAGAACTGTCAAGATAAGCACTTTCAGTCACGACTACGCTGATAATGTATTGTAAAAAAAAATCAAACCGTCAAAAATTGATATCCTGTTGCGAACGTTCAATTCCTTCAAAATGTGTTTGTTGTGGTCTTCCAAAGAGAATTGTATATAAATGCATTTTATGGCTTTTGTTGTTTTTTTTAACTTCGCTACGCGTATTTCTGAAGCATACGAACTTAAGCCATCAAACTAATTTTTACTCCCTAGATACATAAATGGTTTCTATAAAATTTAGTACGTAAATACTTACAAGCCCTTTCATTCTACTTGTTTCTGTGTACCTAAAAATTAAACATTTTTTAAAATTTAAATTCGTAAGGCAGGGCGAAAAGGATTTGTTGGATCATTATAGTCATGTGGAAAATGACATTAGCAGTGTTTGTTGAACGTGAAAACAGATAAGAAACAGTACGTAACTTATACATCAGGATATGCCAAATAAATACAATCTGATTTGATAATCTATACATAATCATACTACATGTGTTGAAAAGAAGAAGACCAAAACCTGACCAACACTAGGTTACAGTAAATAGCACCTAGCGTGCAGCCTATATGATATACCTATTGGCACAAAAATACCAGACGACACATATATCCCAGCTTTATGCTGCTTAGATTACAGACCTATCAGTAGCACACATTCCGAATAATTTAAATGCAGCTGGGGCACGAAGGATGCTAGAATTTTTAATAGCACATTTTTTCGCTTTGCGATTCTTGCAAACACTCATTATCAGTTATCTTAGAGTCACCTATATTATTTTTAAGATTAAAATTGCTGGATAGATTTTTGAAGAACTACAGTGACAAAGACATGATTTCGCTATTTATTGCTCTATTACTTATATAAACTTGTATACATTTTGAAAATTAAAAGTGCCATAAAAGTTTTGTTGATTTTAACGAATTCTACTTAAAAAATGATAAGAACCAATTTTATTTTTTGTTTTGGCCGTTGGGATTTATAACTATTCGGGATTAAAACATTTTCCTCAATTTTTTATAAATTCTGCTAATTTAACCAAACATGTTTGTTATAGCAGAAACGTTAGTACCAGTACCTTGAAAATTATGAAACATCTCAATATCAATATCTGAATATCAATCCAAATTTTAATTTAATTTTAAAAAGTGTCCTAATAATATCAAAATAGTTTAGTTTGACTCGGGAATCAGGTATTCTTCGTTTGGCTTGTTTATTTTCATGTTAACATTTTGAGTGCCCGTTTTTTTACATTAAGCGTGGGAATTTCGGTTATCTTAAAAGATACGGAGTCGATTTAATTAGAAAAAAGCTTTATAATCCCATACTGAATAATATTCAAAAGAGAACTTTGACCATCCAGCCATAGATTTTCAGTTATGCCCAAAAAAATTTAAGATTTAAAATCAGAAAGTTAGTAGCATCTCGAACATTATTAAAACAAATGATTGAAATATTCAACTATTCTTTAATTCTCATGCTTAAGGTAAAAAACGGGAACCCTGTATATAACCAGTTTATAGTTGTATGCTCTTTTATTATTAATTAGGTTTAAGTCTTGTAATCCAGCATAACAAAAGTAAGAGTCTGACTCTGTGTTGTAAGCAAATTGTGAATGCAATAAACGAAAATCACGAGTAATTTCAGTTTAAGCATCTTTCGAGGGGGATACGTTAGTATACGCTAAGAGTACTAAGAGTACGTAACGTCAGCTATCATTACGATACCAGAGTAGGAGCCAGGGATCCCACCGCATCGTTTGTGGTAAAATTCCACCCGTCACGCCGTTGAAGATTTCAGTGACACAATCCGAGGGCGAGAACAATCCCCTGCATCGCAATTCGCAGGTCTAGAAAATTCCAACTCAACTTTATACGGGAAGCGTTTGTAGCTACAGCGATAAACGGTCATCATAGCTGTGTGAAAATTCCGTTAAAAAGAATATGCTTACATACGTGACTTAGGCTGGGGTTTTATGCATACAATCGCGTACAGGACCGCATTTTGGATGCACTTTAATGTTCCCTTATTTAAAGACTCTTCCATTGTATAAATAAATCGGTTATTTCAGAAAGGCCCTATGTCACATTTTAGGTATTTTGAGTTTGGCATATAGTCATATAGAATAAAAGTAGCCCGATCGTTTGGTGACGAAAGGAACTAAGTCAGCCTAATGCTTTACAGCAATACATCCGTGGCAACGTTTCGTTTAGTGCTGAAAAACTCGAACTTAGTACCTTACTACACTAAACACTTCTGAGCTTGTTGAATGTGTAGGTTTATACAGCTCACGGAATATTAAAAAGCTTATTAATTTGCCGTTACTGCAGTGCATTAGTTAAAAATCAGTAATAAGTTAATATTAAGTAATTTGGAAAGCCGTAGTAATATTGACGAAAGTGACTGTACTTGAAATGGGGAAGCTTAAAAAGAGAAGCGGGAGTGTAATAAGTGACGATTAATATAGTATGATCAAAAATTAATCTCATTTAGTATGGCTATGGAATTGTTTCTAATTTATGAATGCAATTATAATTCACTTAAAAATCAAATTTCAAGTTTGACATTTAAGTGTAAACATAGTTGCATTTATAAGTTAGAAAAGATTCCATAGCCATACTAGATGAGATTAATTTTTGATCATACTTTACATAGAAAATGTAAAATCGGGTCTGTTTAAAAGGAATTTGAGAACTACAAAAGAAATCAGGCGGATGCTAAGACCTTTTAAGTTAGCCTTTACTATAGTGTAGAAAAGATTTTGTCTGTGCTTTTCCGTTTTTGTACATGTCCTATGAAATGCTTTACTAAGATACCGGATTATGAAAAAACAGTAATATTTCAAAAATTATATAATCCAAAACATCAGAGCTGATTTAATAACATAATCAGCATCTGGAAAACAAAAAGAGTCAAATCGAAGCAGTTACCAACAAACACAACGTAGAATACCAATAATTTCTGATTTATTAATGATTATATATTATATTTTCTTTTTAATATGTACGAGGGGAATCAAATAAGAATGCGAATGTGTTTTTTAGTCGCGAAATACATTAGGTATTGTTTATGTTTATATGAACTTTTTCAAAGTACTGCCATCCGACTTGAATGCATTTTTTAACGTGTCTGCCACTCCTGGACATGCTAGAACTTGTCTTTTGAAGAACGTTGTCCCCGCAGCTCAGACTTCAAATGAAGGAACAAAAAAGATCACACGGAGCAAAGTCCAGGCTGTATAGAGGGTGGGGCACAAATTAAAATGTTTTGTCGTGCCAAATATTGGGCAACACCGTTGGCAACGTGTGGTCGTACGACTGCAGATCACTCGGCGATTGTTATTTCCTGCTCCACGAGACATGCCCTTTTCATCTAGTGGAGTACAACTAGGTTTGGAAACGAACTCTCTCTTATCGATTTTTTTTTGTGATTCTATAGAGTCGGGGTTCCTATTTCAGATGATCACTATGGGAAGACTACCGGTGGTGCGAAGGGGAGGAAAATTATCGTTCAAAGATATGGGGAAACTGGTTTTTCGCAAATAACTCGTTGAGTTTCATCCCAATCGGAACAGTTTAGAAGAGATCATATGAAGGGCTTGTAAATGCAAATAAAACAAACTTTGGGTGGTCTAAATCCGTTCAGCGGTTCGTGAGATATTGCGTTTTGAAGGTCAAAAAAAGCTGCGCCCGGATTTCGCCGCGGCGGGAACCCTCCGCGAGCCGTGTTCGCGTTTTTCGCGGGGAACATATTGACCTAGTGACTTTATTTTTTTTCCCTGTTAGGTAATCACAATCAAAATAGTTTGTCCAAATTTCAAGTCGCTAGGTCAATTAGGAGGGGCGGGGAAAAGAAAACAATAAAAAAACTTTGATCGGGGCGAACTTCTTTATTTATTGGCCGATCCGGGTCATCTAAACTGGAAAATCTTTCTTAATTTTTTCGCTACAAGATAAGTCGGGGGTGACCAAGGTTTTCGCAAAAATTTACCGATTTCTAAAATTTTATTTCTTCATTTTTGCGGTGGAGGAGTGGAGTGGGAGACAATTTTTTTTGTCACCAGATTTAAATTTTTTTCCCTTGAAAATGAACCCCCTAAGAATCCGGTAGGACAACTATTAAGGGAGGGAAAGAGGTGAACGCGTTTTGCCCTGTAGAAGGGCAACGGATAAGGCTAGCGACTTCGGGCAGGGCTCATTCTCAAGGGTAATAAATTCCATTTCATGTTTTTTTTATCGCGAAGCGCTATCTTTATTAGGGGCTGCACGCACGCGTTATATGTTTATTAGGAGTTCCCGCTCACCGGTACAAACAGACGAGAAGAGCGTGAATATGTATTTGTAAGAGAGTAGAGAGAGGAAAGGGAGCTCTAGGCTCTGCCCCCGGCATCTCGCGCTCGCCGTGATAAACATATCACCCGCGCGTGCAGCCCTGAATCAAAATAGCGCTTCGCGATGGAAAAGCCATGAAAGGAAATTGATTACCCTTGAGAATCAGCGCTGCTCGAAGTCGCTAGTCCTATCTCTTGCCCTTATACAGGGCAAAACGCGTTCACCTCTCTCCCTCCCTTAATAATTGTCCTACCGGGTTCTTAGGGGGCTTATTTTCAAGGAAAACAAATTTCAATCTGCTGACAAAAACAATTGTCTCCCAGTCCACTCCTTCACCGCGAAAATGAAGAACTAAAATTTTAGAAATCGGAAAATTGCCCGCCATTTTCCCATTTTCGCGAAAATCTTGGTCACCCCTGACTCATCTTGTATCGAAAAAATTTACAAAGATTTTCCAATTTGGATGACCCGGATCGGCCAATAAATAAAAAAGTTCGCCCCGATCAAAGTTGTTTTATTGTTTTCCCTTCCTCTCTCCTCCTAATTGAGCTAGCGACTTGAAATTTAGACAAACTATTTTGATTGTGATTACCTAACAGGGAAACAAAATAAAGTCGCTAGGTCAATATCTTCCCCGCGAAAAACGCGAACACGGCCCGCGGGGGTTTCCGCCGAGGCGAAATTCCGGGCGCAGTTTTTCGACCTTCAAAACGCAATATCTCGCGAACCGCTGGACCGATTTCGACCACCTATAGTTCATTTTGTTTGCATTTGCGAGCCCTTTATTTCATCTCCGATAAACTGTTCCGATCGGGATGAAACTCAGCGAGTTATTCGCGAAAAACCCGTTTCCCCGTAATTCCCCCCCCCCTTCACACCTCCGGTAGTCTTCCCATAGTGATCATCTGAAAGAGGAACGCCGACTCTATGAAATCTCAAAAAAAATCGGAAAGAGAGAGTTCGTTTTTCGGGTTTTTTTCGCCAGATCTACTCCACTAATCAAACACTAAAATAAAACGTTTGCATCGTTGCCACTAAAAAATAAATTTCTAAATGCATTTTGTTTATTTGTGAAAGGACCTAAATAATTTTTTTTGTTCAGGTTACTAAAAAAAGTTTTAGTTTTTTAGTGGAGATATATTATCAACAATTACAAAATAGGATTTTTTATAACAATAAAAAGAAAATTCAAATAAACGAAGTTTCTGGTAAGTTAATCACGTTTTTGTGTTTATTTAAAAACAGCCAAAAGTGACTTGGGCCCTTTCTTAAAACAGATGATTCAATTGTAAATGCGAGTAGCCTGAAGCAATATGGGCCGTAGAGATTCTATTCTTACTTTACATTTATGTTTAGGAATGCCCAATCATTCTAGGTGTTCATGTTGCTTTTTTATGATTTTATACTTGTTTTAAAGTCAATATATCTGTGTAAGCAAATTAGGTTTTTTTGTGCATATGTTGGCAAATTGTGATCGTTTGTAACTACGACTGTGCTATTTTGTACAGTGAGCTAGCTAGGTAAACAAACAGAGAAAGTAAGTTATCAAAATAGTAAGGTGTTCGAGACGTCCCATTTGAGTTTAACGTGGCCACGGAGGGGCTAAACAAACATATGGTTGCAGGTTCTAGGTAATATAATAATTGATTTAGATCTAGAAATTTAAACTCAAAAATTTCTATTGCTTAGGCATGATTATAAAATAAGACTGCTAGGTACGATTTAATACTAGTCAGCATCAAAAACTGTTTTTCAGTTTAACCGATCAGGTACTTCTTGCCATTTTCCAAATTCTAACGGTAAGGATCGAAATTAAACAGCCCTGTATACAAAAAATGACGTGTTCTATGGAAAGGGGTAAATAATAGTACAGGTATTATGATACGAGTTTTATAAGGAGCAGTTTGTAGCACGCACGGGTTTAGGGTACGACGAGCTAAGCGAGGACTGCCCTAAAGGATTAAGTGCGACAAAATGTCTTATAACCCAGGTATCATACGGTATTTTATCTACTTTGCCACTTTTTAACGCAAAAAATTAAATTTTGTAGTATTTTTATTATAGCATCGCTTTTTGTCTATAACGATACGCAAACTAGTATCGTAATAGCCTCAGTACGAACGCAAAGTAGATAAAAGTTGTTTAGATTTTAATAATAATGACAATATATGAGTTGTAAAATAACTTGTTTAGGATTTATATTCTTTGCAGGTTGAACATGTTTCTTAAGTAACCATACATGAAGCAATAAGGTCTTTATATTACTTTTCACGAACTATATTTTTATGGCCGTATAAATCTCATCAGAACAATGTTATAGTTCAATTGACCTTCAGAGATAAATTATTTCCCTATATACTAGCAATTGTTTTTCTTCTGTATTACTTTTGGACAACTTACGGAATACTACAAAACACTTTTGAACAAACAATGTCATTAACGGTTTAGTATATAAATTATTAATACATTGTTATGGTATTTATTCAATTTTTCAAAACTTAAAATTTGGAAAACAAACTCTCCTTTTTTAATGAAAGCGATGCTTTGAAAATTACGGATAAGTCTTTCCAGCCAATTTAATATGGAAACGTTTGCGGTTAAAATTTTTGTTACAATTAACAATATTCATTTCTATATTTGCTATTCAAAGTATTTTAACAACTATGTATATCCTAGGTACTTTTACTTTTCTTGCACACTTATGTTATTTAAGAATTTATGTTATTCAATACTTCATGGTGATGGATTTTTTAAAAATAATTTTTAAAGTCGAAATTAGATACACACACCTCGTCTATCTAAATAAAAAATTTCGAAATACTGATATTCTAGACAAAAATTACTTAAATACTACAATGAGGACGTGGGTGGAATTAAATGTAGATAATATAAGGCTACTACGTCGCATTCATGGACGGCTCTGCAAGCTAATTGAAATTTGCAACGACATACATGGGTCACATCTGTTTCTAATGATTTCTGCTGTAAGTGCAATGGTTTTATTTTCAATGTACAATATTTTAGAAGAAAGGGCGTATAACAGTTCATCCCAAGAATGTAGGTTGTTGTCCTGGAGTTCTGAAGTTCTTCATTTAGGCTTTTATTGAGTAAGTCTATATTGATTTACTAACTGTATAAATATTAATTATGAATTACTCTCTACCAGCCTTTGTCGTTAATTAAAAATATTTTAATCAGAATTCTTTTTTCAATTTCAGAGTTTACTAATAATGCTATTTGCAAGATGTTCAGCAGTGAAAAAGCAAGCACACAAAACCGGGATTTTAGCTAGCAATGTATTAGTAGAAATGAATATGGATCGTACGAATAATATAATGCAGAGTTATAAAGAGGAATTGCAATTATTAATTGACCAGCTAATTTTTAGAAAACACAATTTTCTGCAGCTGCACTTTTAAATATAGACTACACTACAGTTTCTACAATTACTGGTGTTATAACTACCTATTTAATTGTTTATTTGCAGTTCAGATCAACACCTGATTTGCTATGTTAAATAAATGGAACTTTTGCTTATATTTAGGATACTAAAATGTGAACTACTTAAATGTTATAAAATAAATTACACTAATCAAAGATAAATATGTAAGCTATCCAAGGTTGGTTATTATTTAGGTAGAGATATTACAGTTACTTTCTTCTCGCGCTATCTGGCTATCCTTCTAGTCGAACATACAACATACAAGTACACGCAGACTTCTCTATTAACGACAGTGAGATATTAAGTACATACATTTCTTAGAAATGTGTTGATTGTTCTTTTTGCTGCAGAAAACAACCTTCTGGCCTCGATGCGCGTTCGAAAATAGTACATTATAACACGTATTTCATAAGGCGATTATCGTGGCACGAATGAGTGTTGATCACGACGATGGCAGCGAGGAGTGGTCAAATAGAATGAGTGCTACAAGTCGTCTTATGAAAAGAGTGTAATGTACTATTTTTTCTACTTTGCATTGTAAATAAATTTTAAAAATCATATTTAAAAAAAATCAATTGGAAATTTTTTACAAGTCCGGTTGGTAACAGATGAAGTAATGACATTTGTCTAACAAAATTGTAAATTGAATATCAGTATTTGGCAATTTTTGCTTAATTTTTGTGATGGAAGAGATTAATTGTACACCCCCCGAGTTGAGGACGCCAGCACAGGAAGCTACAAATAAGTTGCTTCCTCATAAATCTAAAGAGATTTATGAAAAAGAATATAAAGTGTCTAATACCTGGTGCAGTTCAAAAGGTGCCCAGATTATTAACGAATTTCCTCGCATATTTTGAGGGCTTAAGTAAAACCAAAAAATCATCTACATTTTGGGCGTCTTATAGTATGTTGCGAACATGGCTTAATGCGTACCGCAATACAGATATTATTATAATAGAACTTATGGGTATAGGTAAAGCCCTTATATTCAAGATTTAATAAATAAATTACCTAACATAAAAATATTAAGTGCTTTCAATAATGAATTAATTATGTCAAGCCTGGTCTAATTAAAATATTGTAATTATTTTGACTTGCCAAAGGCATGGTTTATTGTCCCTTTGTATTCTATTTATTTGCAAATTATATGTGGCTGTAGCATAATTTCCACTCAGTATAATTATTAACAAGTATGACAGATTCATGTGTGTATGACAAACATTACAATTTAATCCAACCTCAAAATGGGAAAACTACATCAGGTAAATTATTCAAATCACTGTTACGTCATTTCCGGCAAATTTGTTTTGTTTTAGAACGCCAAAGGACGCGATGGTTTTCATTTGTTTGATTTCCGCTTTAATGCTTCAAACTGCATTTTCAAAGAACGCTAAGCAAATTACGAAATTCTGGAAAGGGCCTGGAGACTAGAATCTGCACGTACGGCTACTAAAAAGCCTGCTCTTGATGAAGCCTTTGATTTCAAAGGCCTGCGGCAACTGGAAGTTGTGGTAAACACCTGGCAACCGGAGGCTTCCTCGTCGGGCAACGGTTTCAGGTGACGCCACCTCAATTGTCAGCTTGCTGATGGCTTCTTGCTGCTAATTTATGCACCCTAGTTATCCTGAGGGACTGCTCTAAAGCTTGCACCTTCGGTTCTGGCTGGCCGATGCTGCAACTCTTCATAAACGGGCTCCGAAGTGGATCGCACTCGAGCTATTCTTGAGGATGGATTTCCCTTTTCACCGGGATTCACTATCTGGACAAATTATACACCCACATATGCACAACGACTTGGAGAACAAGTAAAACACTCTTTGAGTAACAAATTGTAACTTCTTATTGATAAAAACTGTTAATTTCTGGGAGCCCAATTAACCCCAGCTAACTAAATTAAGGCTTGTTGATTATTTTTTTAACAACTGACAATCTTATTACCTATCAACTATGAATTACATTAGTTTTATGGAATTAAGTTTTTATGTACAATTTTTAGTTACAGACTAAGGTTTTGATGCATTGTTCTTTTCTTAAATTTTAAATTGTCTTTTCTTAAATGCTGAAAATTGTCTTTTCCTGTAAATGTTCAACGCAACACAAGTTTTTTTGCTCTAATTTTTACACATGAGTTTTTAAATGCACCAACACTTGAGTTTCTTAAATGCATGGCACGAATCTGTGTTCTTTGCTAAATAGCGTAATTGTTTTTATAACGTCTTTACTTCCTCGTTCTTTTTGCCTAATTTATTTGCCCTTCAGTCATCTTACCGTTCATTGGTACAATAACCTTTAATTACCACAACAGGATCAGAATTTCTATACGTCGCCCACCATTTTTGTATGACATCAAAATTCATATCATCGTATTGACTTCACACAACTAAAACCTTTCAGCTACATGATTCAGTCTACATTTGCATTCCAATCATTTATTGTGATTAAAACCATGAACGTAATTCTTTCAAATTTTGTCAATTTAATGCTAACCTTTCTTTCTCAAATTACATTCACGGCTGCTCATATCGAGTACATTTATTACTGTAAAATTACTGGCTTCATTGCAATAAATAAAATCTTTAATTCTGTGTTCGTTTTGAGTATTCAGTTTATGTCACCTAGGCAACCAGAATTACTTTAAGCATCAAACCATTGAAATATATTAAGATTCTTAAAGCTAAAAGCGTTTTTAAAGCGGCAATCACAAGGATACAAGCCAAAAAATCGAACATTTTGGATGATGAAGAAATACAACTGTTCCTAAATGAGACCGATGATTTATATTTTCTGATGATGAAGGTTAAATTTTAATTAATACAGTTACCTGCTACAGTTCTATTCCACTATTTTTAGGTCATACTAATTATACTAGTGAATTTGACCATAAATGATTTAAAGTTTAAAGATGACAAATGTTCCCAGGGTGCTCGTAATAACTGAATTAAACTGGGTTCAGTCGATAAAATAATATTACAATCTCCGCACAGCTGGGACAACTGTGCAATTTTTCTTAACTTACAGGAATGGTCATTGCAAATCCAATTGGGATTAACACAATAGGTAAAATTCCAAAAATTATAGCCTCGTTTTTAAGTTTCCGAACCTAAAAAATACACAGGGCATTGTTTTAGACGGTCTAGCGCCTCACACTTGGCCAATAGTGGAAGAAACCTATTAACAATTAAAAGACATGGGGGATGGAAGATCTCAACTGTCGTTGGGGGCTACATTGACACTTCGATGAAGAAAAAAGTACAAGTGGATGATATGTTTAGGCGTCCTTCGCCATAGCCGAGTATTTCATCTAGTGTGTTGTCTTCAGCTTCAGCCTCCATAGCCACCACTTTAGAAAACGAGAGTAATGAAACCCTATCAACATTGAGGGAAATACTAATTTTCATCAAAATATATCGTCACAGTACGTACCTGGAATTTCAATTAATGCGACAGATTCTTGTTCTGTGACAATAAAAGTCTACAATAATAGTACTTTTCTTTCAACGAGCGATAATAATTAAAAGTTCGCAGATTAATCAGCTTATGCATATTTGTAAGTAAACATGCTTTGTGGAATTCTAGGATAGGTTCTCGTTCTCTTCTTGGCGGTTTATTTAAAAATATTTTGTATCTCGTATATTAGCCCACTATGTATTACTACTAATCAACTATTTTATTATGTATGTACATGAATTTTCCGTATCAGTTATCACCATAAAGTCTGTTCCGAAGGGGCATTTCTCTCATAAATGGGGTGCATGCAAACTATTCCTTTGTAAGAAATCTGGAAAGAACATGTGATTTGATCACTTGCCAAATTAAACGTTCAGGTTACGAAATTGTTCTTTTTTTCAAAATTAGAGGTATTAAAACTTTTGCCTTCCTTCTGGTTTAATATCCCAAAATCAACATTTTCGTGAGCATTTAACATAAAAGGGAGTTAATAGATAAGAATATTCAATTTGACTAGTTATTATTAACAATGTTCATTCACATTTGGTTTCAACTTATCATTATTGTGAAACGTATTTGAGTTTCACAATGAGAGTATTGTTGACGCAAAGTAGAAAAACATCATTACTGAGTGGTCACTGGCATGGTCGTAACTCACAATACAACCCTTTGTATTTCAACTTTGCGTTGTTTTTTCAAGAATTTGCACTTATTTCAATTTTATAGAATTTGAGTTTTGCACTTTTGCCCTGATCCAAGTAAATTCCTAGGCAAAGTCAAATTCTGTCTGAACCAACGTTCCAGCTGCAACCCCGAAATAACTTCCGTTCTATCTTACGAATTTGAACATTTTACTATAGATTTTTTCCGCGTAGCGAGGTTGGGTAAACGCCAGACTTGCATTAAGCAAGTCCTCGGTTCGAATCCCGCGGGGCCGGAATTTTTCAGTAGACTTGGCGATTGGAATCGGGCTCGGTGAGACCATTCACAGTTGGGCACCAAATTAACTGTGCTCTACTCGGAACCACAGATCTAAGAGATAGAGTAACAAGATCAACACATTATCAAGACACACACCTTACACAATGGTTGCAATGGGTGCAAGCACCAAAGGCGCGTTCCAACTCTGTATCCCGAATCCGGGGAAAGTTGAGCATTGTACCTCCAGATGCCAGAGCATAAAGCACCAGCCTTTACACCGCAAGGTAAATGAGGTTACAGATAATACATAGTACATACATACTATGGAGTTTTTGCACAACGTCACGTTAAAATCGAAAAATTGAATTTGGATTGGCCGTATCGTTGACGTCGCTAAGTAACATAATTTTCCAAGTGTTAAGAGGTCCAAGTGAGGCAGTTTAGCTAGCAGCAAGATCTGTAAGTAGCATCGCCCAGCAAGGGTAGTGCCTGCTACGAGTAGAGAGTATCTTCAGGAGCCCGTACGTGTAGAAATTCCAACCAACAAGCCATTTCCAAGTGCATAATCCCCGTGGCGTCATTAAAAAGGGTATCCAGCGTCCGCGAAGCAGCCCTTTTCAAGGTAATTTCACAGGGAAAGTGTTGGAGTAAGTTCATTCATTTTGGATCTCAGTAAGATTAGACTGTCTACGAGGTGTAGCACCAGGTTCCAGTTGTCCAGGTTCGTCTAGCTTCGAGAAATTTGGGTAGCGTCCTTTAAAAGTGCAAGATGACGCAGCATTATTCTGTTTTGGCCGGATGCAGAACAGAAAACGATAGCGCGTGGGTTTCTACGTCACACTAAAAACAAAACGAGCTTAGCAGTTGCTACGTCACAGTATTAGTATTTACCTGATGCTTCATTGCCATTTTGGTGTTTAAAAATTCAATTTAACGTTGCCTTCGCACTGGCAGATCCTATTGATTGTTGAGTCAAATTTAGAGGTTAGCTAAACGTCAGATAGAAATTGTGAATTTGCCCGAAATATTTGAGAGTAATTGTCATACAACGAGTTATTTTTCGTACAAAGGTTTCCTTCATTTTATGAACCGACATCCTGAACTAAGTTTGTTTCATGTTCATCGGAGCTAAGCCCTAGTTTATTGCAAATAGATAAAATAAGGAATCAGCAATAAACCATTTTATTTGTGGTAATTAAAGTTATTCTCTTTTAATTTGCCTTGAGTTTGACAGGCAGGTTCGCAATTTAATCTAATACTTTTTATAAAGTGTAGTACCCCTTGTCATAATAATTATTTGATATTTAAAACTTATTATACTGTACTTTATTAAGCGGGATTATTACAATATATACCGAGTGGTGGTTTTTAAACCGGCATATAGGAATTAACCATTGATTTCAACAATTTTCTGAAGTCTTGCTCTCCAATTCAGCCTACGAAAAATGTTTTGGTATAAAAGGAAACAGAAAAATATTGTATATCTAGTGATATAAAAAATTAAATTGTTTTCATAATTTTTATTGAAAAATATTGATTTAAGGTGTCCACCTTTTTAAATATTACTTTTAAAAAGTTGACACTGACAATTCCAATTAACAAATCACATCAAAAGTCATTATTCAATACTAAAAAATGCCGACACATATTGGCAAAACGGATAAAGAGAAAATAATTGCTCATTTTGACGCATTTTAAAAATTAGGTCAAAAAAGGGGTTCCGGTTTTTTTGGCCGCGACTGTATATTACTACAATGTCGTGTATTTTATCGCGGTTAATTGAAAATTGAGCAAGCTATCTAAACTCCTAAATGAATTTAAAAGTTTTTTTTTTAAATATCACATTCGACAGGTTGTTAATTTTTAAGGAATCAAACATACTAGTACTAGCAGTACCAATTGTAAACTCCCGGCAGCTGTAACAAATCGGTAGGTAGCCACATCGATTGCCACCAACTGTAACAAGTTGGTTGAAAGCCCTACTAATGGGCACCAACTGTAACAAAGCGCCTCCTTTGCTGCTATGTTTTTGTTGTCAAGTAGCTCAATAGCAATGAGATTTACTTTATTTTACTTACTCCAGTCGTGGTTCAGAAAAGTTGCTGTTGAAATTAACCACAACTTGACCTATACTGGTGGTTGATGGTAACTTGAAAATATGAGCTTCACAAATTTACTCAAACAAAAAGCCAATTTGTTTACACACAAATAACAATACTAATTTATTTTAAGTCGATATACGAGCAAAAAGTTGGCAAGACTTCTTCATGCTACTGGTTTTAGATGCATAGGTCACAGCGCTGACACCAAACAATAACGATAAACCCCTTTGTCAGCTATTTAAGAAACTTGTGTGCTTTTGTGCTGGCAGCCAACTACGCATATGCTTAACCGCAGCTTGCACTGAACACAAGAAAGCGCTCCCAAATGCTCCTTGGTGTAATCCCGCTAACTGCAGTAGAAGATCACCCGCCTGTAGTAACGAAAACATGCAACACGACACCTAAACCTAATTTTCACGGCTCTCCAAGCGGACGCCTCTGCTATTACGCTATTCTTTGTCACTGTTTGTTAGCAGGACCTCTGACACTCTGTGAAACTCAATGGCTCCAATTCTAAAGCTTTTATTTGCTCGTGACTACCAAAGGAATGTAAGAATTTCTCCTTAAACGCCGCGGGGTCGAACCTCCAAGAACTAGCTCGCCTGGCGACACTCTGGGCCCGCGAATAAGGCACTTCACACGCCTAGCAACAATGCTAGGCCCAGATATTAAAAATAAAAAAGAAAACAACACCCGGAAAAATCCACCAACAACCGGAAAATAGCAACAACAGAGACCCAGGGGAAACAAGATGACGACCCAAGCGACGACACGGAAACAAAGATCAATAAACAAAATTTTAAAGTAACACTTCTTAGCAGGCCGGTCACCAGGGGAGCAAGATACCAACAATCCCACCAGCAGTCAAACAACCAATAAGTAAACACTTAAAAACAAAACCCTTGAAGAAAACAAACAACAACACGAATTTAAAAATAAGTACGTTAAATGTAAGAACCCTCAAATCAGAAGAAAAAATAATAGAAATGGAAAATGCCATGGAAAAGATTGAATGGGATATTATAGGAATGGCAGAAGTAAGAAGAGAAGATGACAAAATTATTCAAAGAAAATCAGGACACATATTATATTTTAAAGGAGAAAAAAGAGGCCAAGGAGGTGTCAGCTTCTGGATTAATAAGAAACACAAAGAGCTAGTGGAAGAATTCCATGGGCAATCGGCCAGAGTAGCAACCGTAAGGTTAAGAATACACAAAATAGGAGTATCAATAATCCAAGTATATGTACCAACGTCTACAGCTACAGAAGAAGAAATGGATACATTCTATGAGGACCTAGAAGATAGTATGGATAGGGAAAAAAAAACGACATACATACTGGTGATAGGGGATTATAACAGTAAAGTACATCAAAGAGAAAAAGATGACGGAATGAAACCAGAAACGAGCGAGAAATGAACCTATTCGGTTTTGCTATTAAACATAGGCTTTTTATAACAAACACCTTCTTTAAAAAAACGTAATAACAGAAAATAGACATGGATATCCTCAAATGGAATTTACAAAAATGAAATTGACTATATACTTAGCAGCAACAGAGAAATAGTCACGAACACAGAGGTTATAAATCAACTTGAATTTGAAACGGACCACAGAATGGTACGCTCTACAATATCTATAAAAAATCTGTAAAAGGTTTTACCCAGAACTTTCCTCGTCGTCATTGTGACATTAAATAATTTTAAAAATCAAATTAAGTTAGGAGTAAGAATATCTTCAAGTTTCTAATAAATTAAAAACATTTAAGCAAAATGTATCCGGCTGGGGTTTGAACCCGCCGCATCTGCAGCTCTGCAGATTTCTCGATCCTAACCACATTTCCGCAGCGGATATAACTACAGCAAAATTCCATCTGCGCTACCGAGTCTCTTCGAAGAAGGTCCGGCGCGCGCCTCTCTTAAAGAGCTCGGTGTTATGGTTGAAACATTTTTAGTCTTTTGTGACATTATGCTTTATCGGTTAAGTCTTATTTTCGGCAAATGTAAAGCCTGACCTATGTGAAAGTTATTACTTTCTTTTATTTCAAAATTAACACAAAAATAAACAAAATATTAGTTTTTTAAGGTGTTCACCCTGTATATATCTTTGAAATTGTACCGGTTTCATGCGAGGTAGATATATAATATGTATGCAAAATATGGTCTTCCTCCGACAAATACTTTTTGAGCTATACTGTTAACAGACAGACTGACAGACAGACAGACGGACAGACAGACAGACAGACAGATAGACAGATAGACAGACAGACGGAATTGAGAAAACCTCTTTTTTGTCATCTAGGGACTTTGAAACGTGAAGATCTGAAAAAATGTTGGACGGTGATTTTTTCGTGATTACAATACTTCCTTCGTCTTTCAGACGAGGGAAGTAAAAATATGAACACAGGAAACAAAAATACTGGCAAAAAACTAAAAGCCTTTCAAAAAGCAGAGGAATAGACCCTGGCAATCACAAAAAAACTCTTATAGATAATCTGAAGAAAGAAGATATACAAACAAGGCGAGAAAAGGGAGTACAAGAAATATATAACTACATACAGTATATCATGAAAGAAGACTAGCAAGAGACTCACAAAGAACAAAAACTATCTTGGCACAACAAAAGACTTAATAAAGAAACGTGAGGAACTAAACCGGCAACCAGGAATGGTAAAAAGAATTGAATACGCTGACAAAAAGGGAAATAAGAAACGATATTAGAAAATGGGAAAAGCAAAAAATACAAAATATAATAACAGAAACAGGATCTACTAGAAAAATGAAAAAAGAACTAACAAACGGCCAACAATGGATGACCTACCTAAAACATGGCAACAACAAACTCGAAAGAAAAAGAAAAAATATATTAACACTGGCAACTGAATATTACGAGAAGTTGTAGACCAGAAATCCAGAATTCGAACTAGAAAATAGAATGAAGGATAGGGAAGAAAATGATGATGAAGGAATTAAGGAGGAGTTGGAAATTTAAGAGGAAGAATTGAAGCTAGTTATAAACAAATAAAACAACTACAAAGCGCCAGGAAGCGACGGGATAACTAACGAACAGATTAAAAATATGACACCAGAGATGCATCAATTGATAAGATTACTTTTCAATAGTAATATAACAAGGGCGAGACATACTTACCGATAATTTTGAACACGCCAAGAGTCGAGCGCTGGTTGCAATGAAAACAGTCCTGAGGGCTGGCCCGATGGCAGTTTTCTAAGGGCAACCAGCGCGATGACTCTTGGCATGAACAAAATTATAAGTAAGTATGTTGCCCGCGTTTATATTTTGAAGATTATTACACAAAACCTGTATACGAACTATGATTTAAAATTGATCTAATACTACAAAAAACCTCTTAACTGCTTGTTTCTGACATTTCTATTTATAATTATAACACTATCTGCGGGGTCGATAATCAGCCCTAGGGCGCTTATCGCTTGATAATCATCTCTAGGGAGCTTATCAGGTAATCAGTTCGGGATTGGTCGATTTAAAAAAAATACATGGTTCTCATTGGATGATATCAGTCATGTGTGTCGTAATGGTAAAAGGCAACAATATTACTTCTATTTAAGAAGGAAAAGAAAGAACTAGTACAGAACTATAGGCCAATCAGTGTAACCCCATGCATAGATAAACTATTTACGACTATAATCAAAAACGAATTAAAGATACTCTAGATTAAAACCAACCTGTTGAGCAAGCCGGATTTAGAAGTGGCTACTCCACAATGGACCATCTACAAACAGTAACTCAACTGATGATGGAAAAACAAAAATTTAAAAACTTAATAAACCAATATATTTAGCATTCATAGACTACAGCAAGGCACTTGATAGTATAGAACATCAACCAATGCTCTGTGCGTTGCAACAACAAGGGGTTCCGAGGAAGTATAAGAATATAATCAAAGAATTATACAAAGGCAGTACAGCAAAGATAAAGTTGAAAAAGGAAGGTAGGAGCTTTGCACTGGAGCGAGGCGTAAGACAAGAGAATCCCCTCTCCTCAAATCTGTTCACAGCTACACTCGAAGAAATCTTTAAAAGGCTAAAATGGGAAAATGAAGGAATATGAATAGGAAACAAAAGATTAACGAACTTAAGATTTGCGGACGATGTGATCCTACTAGCCGAAAGCAGAACATCACTAAAGAAAATTATAGATAAACTTAACCTTGAAAGTAAGAAAGTTGGGCTACTGATCAACTATGACAAAACTAACCTAATGTCCAACAGAAACACATTGGAGATAACAACAGATAACTCTACAATCAGGTACGTAAACGAACTAATATACTTAATATAACTTATATCATTTTAGAATCGGACAGCGAAGGAGGTACAGAGAAAAATCAACCTGGGGTGGAAGAGCTTCTGGTCACCAAAACAAGCGTTTAATGGTGAAATTCCTGTGAGTTTAAAGAAAAAAGTGTTTAAGATGTGTATAATACCTGCGATAAGCTATGGAGCCCAAACCTGGGTATTAAACAAGAAGCTCAGCGAAAAACTGAGAGTGACACAAACAAGAATGGAGAGATCGTTAATCAACATCAAAGTAAAGGATAGGGTGCGAGTAACGGATATAAGAAGAACTGGAGTGGAAGACTTGGTAACAAGATGCAGATTAATGAAATGGAATTGGGCTGGCCACATCGGACGACTAGCCAGGAATAGTTGGACAAGCATCGTTACAAAATGGACACCACAAGTTGGAGAAAGAAAACGAGGACGGCCAACAACAAGATGGTAGAAGATCAAGCAGAAATACGATGGTGGTCAGATACTGTCAACAAGAGAGAATGGAGACTGAAGGGGGAGGTCTTTGCCCAGCATTGGGATTGAGCGGGCTGCTTATTATTATTTACACGCCTAGCGCAGGAACGCTTTTCCGAATGACGTTTTCCAGCAGAAGCTTAAGCTTAGCCGGCTCTTCGGATGGGAGCTGCTACAACGACTTAAACAAAAAGGGTGAACATTTTAGCTCAGAGTAAGAGCAGTAAGTAATGCGGAGAGTATAGAATTTGTTTGCCGGAGGTTAGTGTCACGAGGGTTGTTGATATTTTGGTGGAGTATTTCGTAGTTAGATAACCAATTTGTGCGTATTTCTGAAAAACAATGATGTACTACTAAGGGTTGCGTTAGTTCATTTCGGTTAAAGTTTAGTTAGTCAAGAATTTTAGTGTATGCCTGTACATTTTACATATTTACTAGGAATTTATGGAATCCTTGCTATAAAATTGAAGCAAAATAACTGCACATTTGTCAAAATACATTTCAAATTTAGTGTTGTCGGGCGTTCACCTTGAATTATGAATATAATTTAAAAAGTCCTGAAACTAGTTTTGTAAAAAATCGTGATTTAAAAATGATAATTTACTCTGTAGGTATCTATTTGTAATGTATGTATTTGTTCAAGCAAGCAAATAATCGTCGAATAATGTAGGTATATTATAATTACTTTGGTCATTATGATTTAGTCTCATTGTCGTATAATATCCTTCAGATCTCATTGAAAAACATATAAAGTTATTTACTAGTCCATGTTTTATTTAGCAATTTAAATTGAAGTATTTGTGTCCAGTGAGCATATTTTTACAAAAGTTGTTCGTAAGCGCTTTAATAACGAATATGGTCAAATCAACCATAACTGTAATAATCTTTGCCTTATTTGTGCGTCTCCTGATTGTGGTCGCTTCAACTGAGAGAAATATATTTAAGGTACGTACAAAATTACATCGTTATCGGTCACAATGTTGAGCAGTTTCAGCAAAATGACTACAAGGTGCAGTTCGAGCGTCTCGAATTGAACCATTACAATGAAAGGTACCTTAAGAGCGTCGACATCGTTACTTTCAAATACAACAGAACTACCCCGGTGGCAAACGCATCGTTTGCTCTGAAGGAAGCTCTTGGAAATCGTCTGCAGGTATTTACAGGTTTTGGAAATGAGTTTTATATTTATTTGCTCACAATTTCAGGTTATAGTGCAAGCTTACAAATTTATGAGTAACGAGTATCGGGTGTTCCCGCTCCATTTTGAGGTTAACTTCTGCGATGCCTTCAAAAACAACCTAATTGGAATTGCTAACTCCATGAAGTGTGGAAACTTTACTGGGTGTCCTCTTGGAAAGGTTTGGTATCTAGGGATATTATTTAAATACCACACTAATATATACCTTTCTCCTAAATGTCCACAGAATACCATTAAAGGCTACAAAATGATTCAACATTAAGTATTGGGAAATTCGATTTTCCTCTTGTTTCTATTATACCCTTAGAGCGTTGGGTTCTCTGTCCTCTTCCGGAACCTGTCTCGGGTAGCTACTTTTTTTTGCACCTCTTGTCGTTTCAAAATTTCTTCCCATGTCTGTTGTGGCCTTCCTAGTATCGTTTTTTTTTTCATTCTTGCTTAGTACTTGCCGTGGTCGTTTGTTCTTTCCCATTCCCAATACGCATTCGTACTATTTTCCTTATACTTTCTCAATTTCCAATATTGGTCTAATTTTTTTTGTTTATAGGTATGTTCACATCTCCGTTATCAGGAATTTTTGCCTACCTATTCTAGTTGGAATATTTCTGTATCTACTGTTTTATGTTTCTCCTCTACATTTAACCATTTGTGTGATTTCTAAACATCGCCCATTCAACCGCGACGACTCTTGACTATAAATTTCGCATTCCTACTTGGTTTCGTTAGAAGAGTTTCGCCACTCTCGTGGTTCACACGTTGAGTTAATGTATTATTTTATTCCTTTCCTTGCGAAAGAGTTGCGGCTCTGGCGTGGTTTATACGTTGAGTTACCGTAATCTTTTGATTGCCTCCTGATGAAGCACCTTATGCGAATGGGTAAAATTTTGAGTTCGTCAATCTCAGTAATAACAGAGCCCAATCCCGAAAGTCGGTCGTTTCATAATGACAATGGCCGCAAAAGGCTTCGAAACCATATTAACTGCTGACTTCTTACATATATGTCAACATTTCAGTTATATCAATGTTTAATGTTGTTCGTGTCTGTTTCCCCATTTTCTAGTCTAGATTTTTAACGCAATGTTTGCATATTAATATTATTTTTTAAGTATAGCGAGGTACACGACAAATAACCTCTAGTACAATTTCTATTTCTTAAATATTGTTTAGTAATATTCGTATTGTTATTGTAGGATATCAACTATTACATCTGCAACTGGGCAGTTGATGAACGTCAATTTCCTCCACTGCTTCCTGATGGAAAATACATGGTGGATCTGAATGGTTATCACAATGGAGTTGATGTGGGAAATGTGCATTTATATTTAACGATATCGCGGCCGGTTTTGATAATATAGTAGATTGATTTTGTTTAGTCGATGTCTTGCAGAAAATGTTTATTGCACAAGCTTACAGCACACGAGTGAAAAAGTCTCACATATTCTCATATTCACTTCTGCTTAAAAGTGGTTCAATATTTTCTATGTTATTACAAGTTAAAAGGGGCAGTGAAATCATAGAATAAAAATTAGAGATTTTCCTTGTTGTCTAATTTGATTTTAAAATATATTATACATTGTTTAGTAACAGTGCTGATATTTTGTATTATTACTTTTATTACTATTTAAAAAGTACACATTTCAAGTTTGCGCTATTGTATAAATGGTATAAAATAAATGATCACTGCGTATCGTATATGTTAATGTTAAGAAAAAGGAAATTAGAGGTTTTCTACTTTTAGTAGGGAAACATTATGTTTTTTGGAAAATGTAACAATATACGAAAGTGCTCAATACTGAGGTGGTAACTTGTTAATATTTAAAACCAGTAGGTCATAACATAGTTAAGGTTTAGGTTTAAGTGACGACCGAATCCCCTGAAGCAATGCGTAAGCGGTTCTGGGGGGCAACGGTAGTCGCTAGGGTATATATTCTTATGTTTTCTTATGGATTGTTATTTTAAATAAATTAGTTTATTTATTTTGTTTCGTTCATTCATAATGGATTTTTTCTACGACCACCACGAAAAGTAGGCCTTTTGGCGCTAGATATTTTCACTAAAGGTGACGTTTTATAATTTAGCCTGTTTAAAGAAATCAGCTGTTTATTTTTAGCACGTGTTATAAAGTCAAGTGAGGTTATAAAACTACAATTTCTAACTGGAAGTGAGATTGTAAAGTTATTCTAGTTACTTCTTGCTGATACCGATTTATTGTATTTCGTAATTTATTCAGTAATTTCACGGGCCGATAGCGCCTAGCGTTTAGGCAACTAATTCCACTAGTAAATCAAAGGCAAGATTCCGGTCGCAGAGTTCTGCTTAAATACAGTTTTCTATATCATCTGCAATTCTTTCCGCCGAGGGACAATAATTGTCGCTAGATGGTGATACAGTTGACGTCACTTCCGTCTTCCGGGCTTTTCCAAAATGTCAGTGAGGTGTTAATAACTGCCCGTTTTGGGAGAATGAATTTTTAAATCATCGAACACTGTGAACATGGCTGGAATCAATTAAGGCATTGAAGAAACTCATCGTTGCGTCAGGCGGATGTAGGATAAGCGATTTGGCCACGTTTAAGGCTCTAAGCCATGTAATTCAAAAAGCACATTTTTTGTGTACGATAGGCAGATTATTTTCTGTTAAGCTATTTATTCTTTCTTGCTAAAATTGCTAATTTGGGATATCTACTTAGCCTTCAAGTTACGGACTAAAACTGCCCCAGAGCATGTGGTTTTTTCCATTGGCCCCGGTATCGTTAGAGCAGACCCAAGGCAGCCCCCTGTATTTGCAGTAACCGCTGGGGGCTACATCACCTTCCTCTTTGTGCTGGATTTGGTTTGAACTTAACGGCTATTTTGTATGCTGATCGACATGCTATAGAATTCCTAACGGCCTTGCCCCGTTTATTGTTTTGGTTTAGTGGTTCACATATGACTTAAACCTTTAAAGCGTCTTCACCGCTGTTATCGTTAAATTGTAAATCAGGTGTGTTAAATGAAAGTCAGTTTCAAGCCGAGTCAGGTCAGTAATAATTAACGTAGCTCTGCATGCTAATACATTAGTTAAGTGAAGGGTAAACTCGCGTACGTTTGTTCCATAACTATCGTCTTAAGCTCGCTGGAGGGAAATTACCCCAGATTATTGGTATACTACTACGACATACAGATATCTGCATGAGTGTGTACACAAGAGATGCTAATTTAATACATTAAAGGTGGAACGCAGACAGCTGTGTCGTTCACTTAGTATTCGGGTTGTTACTAAAGTACTTGTTTTGGCCAACTTACGGTTGAAAGTAAATCATTTTGGAAATTAGCTTTACACGCCCTCAGCATAGGCTGCGTTTTCGGATGCACCCTGTTCAAATTATGATTGATTAATTGTGATATTTACCTATGTGATATATTTATTATTGTGATAGCTTTGTGATTGTACGTTTAATGCCAGTAATTACAAATCGAGCTTATGCCCCCTGTTAATGATCCTTTATCTATTTGAAACATTATACGATTTATCGAACTGTGGGTTTTTATTGTTTATGTTGTATTGTTACCTTAAGCAATTTATTGGTTTGTTCGCTCAAATAAACCAAAGAACATGGGCCTGAAAAAACCTTTTGGCGCCCCTATAATTTCAACCGTTTAGTTTTGAAGGTAAGTCATCCACGCCCTTCCTCTGAGCTAGTGCAAGGGCATGTTCAGATTTACTATCGGCAATTACTAATGTAACATTGCGTTAGAGGTAAAGTCTTTTTAAATAATTAAAGCGTTATGTAATGAATACAGTCAGATGTGTAGTATTAATAATTACTTTATCTACTAGCAACATGATATTGTACATTTTCGTCATAGAAACAAAATATGAAAAGCTACTCATAACTCTCAAGGGACTTGTCAAATTATTTCTCCCTCAAACTCATGGTAACAATGCAACTACAATTAAACGTCTTAGCAACCATACAATGAGGCAATCCTTGGTGTTACTTACATATTCTAATTTTAAATGTCATTATGACATTTTGAAATGTTATACTATTTTTACGAATATGCTAGTAGATAAAATATTGTATGCACCACGGGAGATATTCATGTTCTTTACCTTCGGTTGTGTCAACCTCAGAGAAAAAACATATTCATATCTCCCTTAATGCATAAATATCTATTTGATAACTGACTTTGACAGTACTGGCTCCACAAACATTCACCTGCGAGTCAGGGCCATCTGTTTATTATGACATAAATTATAACTGTTGTAGATGCAAACCTTTGTTAAATCCACATTTATGGATTAATAACAGTAAATTTAAAGACGGAGAAAAAATATTGTATGCAACTCATGCTAACAGTGGTTTATGCACGAGACATGTTATGAAACTCAGCCTTCGGCTTCATTTCATAATTTTGATGTTTCGTGTATAAACCTCAACTTTTGGCACTTGTTGCATAAATAGCTATTACGTTCAATGGGTATGCCGATATGTACAGTCGTGTGCAAATAAATCTGGGACAATGGTTTTTTCATATGTAGGTTTAGTTGGAAATTGAAGAATATCTCCATGGATTTTGTGATACCAGAAAGAGCTACATTTTCCTTTACTTGTCAAAGTTTAATGTAACTCTTTCTGACAACAGGAAATTCATGGAAATATGCTTCAAATCTCAACTCAATTTACATATGAAAAAACCATTGTCCCAGATTTATTTGCACACGACTGTACATGGTTTCTGTACAGTTTCTATAATGGAAGTGCTAAAATGGCAGAACGAGAATATCATACGTTTTTCAAGGCGGAGACACCTGAAAAGAAATGTATTTCAAAAGCTAAACTAACCAACCATTATCACAAGTTCCACGGTGGGACAGAAAGGCCAAGGAAAAGGAGGGGGGGAGTGGACCAATATAATTGGGATGTAGCTAAATGTGCAGTACAAATACGAGCCAAAAATCGTATTGGGTACTATTTAAACGAATGATAGATGTGGCACCATGGTAAATGCATAGATTTCGACGTGCAATTCGCTACGTATATAAAATTAGGAGTGAAGGCTTATCTTGGGACTTTCAACAATGTCATAACTTCCCAGAGTTTTTAATGGCGTTTGTCTAGGGTCTAGACAATCATTGTAATTTTATAGAAACTAGGGTAAAACCATAAAGATACCCAGAAAAAGATTTTAAATTGCATCCTTTAGCTTTTTGAGTGAAGTGTTAAGTACCCTTTGCAAAGACTACTTGGTACTTTATTACTCAAAATAATCAAATTGATTTGTAATACCTTCTATATAATAGAAGTTTTTTATGCGAGCTGAACCATTATTTAGTTTTCTACAAATATAATACCTTCATCGCTATTATAGCTGTGCGTGCTATTAGACCGTCAAGAGCCATGTTCTATTTTTAGGACGGTCTATAATTTCCAAACTAAAAATTTATTTTAATTTTGACATTACTGTTGTCCAAATAAAAAGTTTTATAGAAACAAACAATTAAATTTCAAAACAAAACAAGTTGGGACTTAATGAGTTAACTCGACCTTGGAACAACACTGCAAAGTGCACCCCAGGCAGATTTATTTTTAGACTTTTTTTGAATACTACTTATCTGGTTACCAGTCTGAAGATGGCAGCCAGACGGTTGCAGCCAAAAGCTACAAATATTTCCGAAAAGCTCATAGATATATAAAAAATTATAGAGAATGACACTAACTCCACATGCAAATCAATCAAGAAAGTACGAGATATTGGCAAAATAACTCCCTTCAAAACTTCAAATCGTGAACAAAACTTTTTAAGTGCTATATATGAGAAATAAAAGGCCTATAGAGATTTTAATTGCCGTACTTCACGTACCGGGCAAACTACCCTTGCTTTATAGTCCAGTTACATTAGGCAGAAAACGCAGCATCTGCCGTAATAATGCAAGTAAGCTGAAATTTTGCATACCCCTTTATTTTGACATTACAAACAATGTCTCAAAAGTCTCCATCGATAGCACTCTTGCGTTTTCAGGTCAAAGGTCACAAAAATAAGATTTCTGCAAATATCTCACTTGCTATGGGTTATATGACTTTTTTTGTTATTATAAAAAATGAAGGCTGGAAAATTCTCTACAAAAAATGTTATATATTATAAGGTTTTTACGTAAAACCAACCATTCAGTAAATAACGCACTGCTAAGTTTTGCAACAGTCGCAGTCGCAGTCGTACAACCCATTATATATATTCAATACCTGAACCATTACCTTTACAATCATGAAAAGTCATAACTAATCAAAAATGTAGTTATTAGAAAGAGTATGTAATATTCTAGACATGGTGGTGTATAGCTCCCCTGTAAAGCGGAGGCAATTGTAAAATTGCACCAGTTTTATTAGTGAAAAGCCTATTTAAAAAAAATCAGCTACCCAAAAAAATCCCCTATTGTATTTTAAGCTTTAGTCACAGCCGTCGGGCTCAGTACGCTTTTCTCAATCAGTTTAAATCTTGTTCCCGATCAGTTCAGACGCTTCCTTTATTCATTATTATTCAATTAATCGTCGCAAGTTTTCTCGCTCAAACCAGGTATAGGAAAAATAGAATCAATATACTGTTTTTCTAGCATAGATAAGTTTCCTAATTGTAAAAAACCATCTATTGTTGTTACATGACATCACTGGGTGCGACACAGCATCTGCACTGTTTAAGAAAGGAAAAATAAAAGTTCTTAATTTATTTGAGAAGCGCCCAAACTTGCAGCAATCAGCAGAAGTTTTTAAGCAGAAAAATTGTCCAGTGGAGACCATTTTGCAGAATGGAGTACATATTCTTCTGGCAATGTATGGAGCTCTTCAATTATAGGTGTCCATTGACAACTATCGATACATAATATTCGCGTAGTTTAATAAGACTTAATACCGCTGTGAAATTGTTACTTTCACAAACTGCCGCAGCGGCTCACCAACATCTGAGTCGGGTGTATTATCAGGTACAGAATTACCTCGATAATGATTTAAATCCTGAACAGTGGGGGTGGACGATCAATAATGATATTTTGGAGGCCATTAAGACACTATTGTTACCTGCGCCAAATATGCTTTTAACACCATCTTTTGCAATTGCACTAAAGGATGTAACACAAAGGGTGCAGAAAAGTTGGGTTGTCCTGTTCAATACTTTGTGGCGATTGTCACAGCCACTCATGTCTCAAAGCAAATGTCGATGGTGCTATTGAAGACTCAACAGAAAATATTCAAGATGAATAATATAATGAGATTAATTGTAATGATCTCATCACAGAAAATATTACAAATATTACCTGCACACCTACTCACTACGTCGAAATTATAAACGACATCGAACGTAGAGCATCAATACCTGACAAAATCCAACCAACCTCTCCCAATGAACTCATTGATATAATAGATAAACTTCCCAATAGGAAATCTCCTGGCCATGACCTAATTACCAATGCAATACTTAAAGACCTCACATTGAAGGCTATGGCCCACCTATGCTCAACTTACCATGCCTGCATGAGATTGGGTCACTTCCCACAGCCCTGGAAACATGCACACATCCTAATGATCGGTAAACCAGGCAGAAATAAAAAGAAAATAAGCAGTTATAGACCGATAAGCCTGCTGACGACACTATCGAAAGCCCTTGAAAAGATTGTTCATAAACGATTTCTAGAACACATTGAAAACCTCAACATATTACCGAAATTCCAATTTGGCTTCAAGAAAGGACATTCAACAAGTCACCAGCTACAAAGAATCAGCAAGCTCATTGAACGTTGATTTCATAATAAACAATATACTGCAGCAGTTTTTCTTGATGTCGCGCAGGCATTCGACAAGGTGTGGGTCGAAGGCCTTAAAAAAGATCCTAGACATTGAAATGCCCACATACCTCAAGGCAATTATATTTTCCTTTCTATAGAATAGAACCTTCGCAATTAAAGTCAATACAACACTCTTTGAAATTAAAATATTCAGAGCAGGAGTCCCGCAAGGCAGTATCTTGGGCTCAGTCTTCTTCAACATTTATACATCTGACTTGCCAGAGCTTAACGCAACAATAGCTACCTTTGCGGATGACACCGCAGTGTTTACCCAATCTACTACGACCACTTGTGACTTATGCACCTCCAGTCTGGTGCAATACATCAAAAACAAACATACAAAATATTCAACGATTCCAAAACAAGGTGTTAAGAATCGTTGTGAACACACCGTGGTATGTTCGTAACACTTAGCTGCATGAAGAGCTAGGCATCCTGACCATCGATCAGTTCATTAAAAATTGTGTGGAAAAGTTCATCGCATACATAAGTGCATGTAGTGGCCCGGTTTTCTATGAACTCTTTAAACCGAATATTCACACTAGACTTCAACGTAAACTCCTTCAGGACATACTGGCTGTTTCCTAAAAAACGCCACAACCCATAACTCCGTTGTTTTAAATTTTAGACCCAACAAACTACATATATTCATAAATGGCAAAACAATAGCTACCTTTTGACATCACCCGTTCGTAAATATCTTTCAACTGTTTTGAGCAACGATGTTCAACTTTTTTATTTTAAATGGAACACCCTGTATATTTTTACATATTTGGATTCGAGATGAAATTCTGCATGCAGTAGTGTGCTTCATTTGTTTTTTGGACACTTAAAAATGTTTAAAATAATTTTTCAATATTGCATGTAGACAGTCGTACACTACCATAAAATTTTCAAGTGTGCCGTGGAAAACAATCAGAATGTTGAAATATTTTATCTAACACCTAGATCGTTTTCCTTTATTATATAGGGGATAATGAAAATTAGTCTTTTCTTTAAATTAAAAATATGAAACAACGTATGAAATGCTCTAGGACACATGTCCATATGAAACAATTTTTTGGCTTCGCCTAATTGTTTCGCCAGTTATCCATTTATTTCAGGCCTAACCTGTATATTTTTATTTGAATTATAAACCTTTGCATTTCAAATTCTTAAATTTTCCCAACCAGCGCATTTTGTACCTGGTTCGAGTTCTTTCTTTTGCGCGATGAACTCTCGACCCGAGCTATCTCTTATCAGAGTGCAAGCTTTCTTTTGAGAACGAATTGTTCGTACCTCGCACTTGCTATTTTTGGCCCGCCGTCACCGGCGTGGTTAAATTATGTTTGTTCAAGTCAAATTACGTGCGCTCAATTAATCTAATGAGCAGTGTATGTTTCCTAGGGCTGATTATGATCAGGTACAATGGCGCTTTTCTGTTTCGTTATTCGCATAGTAATTACATTTTTTCTTAGCTCTTAATTACCAGTTTCAATCACGAGTTTATCTCGGAGGCCAAGGCGCTAGCCTTATCGCATTTTCGACACCTGCTGGGTTCGGTGTATTTGCTGCCTTTTGAGGATGCTTCCGCAGCAATTTTTGACGCATCCAAGTCGATTTCAACGATATGTGTGCAGTTCACCACCACCTTATGTTAAACCGAAGGGTGTAGTTACCCCGGCCGGCGTTTGCCTGTTTGCTTTGTGAGCGTTGGAAAAGCGAGGTTAGTTTGTGCTATTCCGAGATTTATCGTATCTTCAATACCTGGATTTTACATTTATACATTTTAAACCCGCAATTATTTGGAATTTAAATTCATACGTTTTGCCATTATTAACATGTAACGTTCAATTTCATACATGCTCTTGTTTTAATATTTAAATTTTTATGCTTATATTTAATTATGCTCAGTATTTAAAGTTGCTATTTTGATGTATTTCGACCCTCTGTAAAAGGTACAGTCACGCTTTTTTATTTCAATATCCTAAACAGAAGGATTTATTAAATGACTGTGATAAGCTTGTTTCACGAATAATTTGTTGTTAAAGTTATTAAAATAACCCGAAAGGGGTTTTTAATTTTATGAGTGTCGCAACCTTCAGTTAACGTACACAACTTTGTTATCACATTATTTGCATTTTAATTATTCTGATAATTTATTACTGACACTTCAAGACTTTTTATTACATATTAATTAAACGTTAGTCACTTGCAGTTTATTTCCTCTTATTATTTGAAATCTTTTGATTTCTGGCGCCCATTTCCTTTCCTTTTTTTGAAGACATTCCAGGGTACACAGCTGATGATTTGAACCTACGATCCAAGGCCGCCGAAATTTGAGTTAGCTAGGGCCATCGCGGTGAAAGAGTGTTCAGAGCTGCCGTGGTGTATAAACTGTAGGGGTTGATCTGCGATTTTTACTACCTTTGCTTAATTTTATTAATTAATCGCAGGTCGGCTTCTTTATTGTTTCACATATTCAAAAATTTATTAGTGATGAAAAAAACTCCAAACATAATTAAACTATAATGATGTTGAATGTTGAATTCGGAATAAATATGGCTTCTAAACTTTGAGATCAGAAAATCAGAATCGTATTTATAAAAATAAACATGATCGTAGTTGCTCGCAGACGAAATGTTGGATAAAAAAAATGATAATGTAATCTTTAAGTAAATTAAAAGTTGCTACAAAGGAGTTTTGTCAGTTTTGCTCTAACTTTAATATTAACGCCAGAAAAAAATATAATTTCAAAATTCCAAAATTCGTTTTTTAAAGATTACTCAGAGGTTACTGGGATAATGAGACAAGAGTATTTATTTAGAGTAGATCTAGTTAACATTGAAAACGTATACGCAGGGATCCAATTCTACTGCCGGCTCATTCGCCAGATCTTACTTTTTAAGATATTTATTTATGGGGTTGTTTAAAAAAGTGTATTCTGTTGTAATCGAGAGTCAGCAGCACATAATAAATCGAATTTAAGAAGCTGCAGCAGAAATTTGTCAAACTTTCGAACAATTGCATAATGAGCAAGATTAACTTGTTTGTTGATGTGAAGTCTGCATAGCTTGATGACATTCACTTTGAATAGTTATTGTAATTTTAAATAATTTTTATTGCGTTTTAATATACTTTAAATAAATAGTTTTTCTTCAACATCTCAGTAACCCTTGAGAATCGTACACAGGTATATTATTATTTTTCACTTCAAATTCCATGATTTATCAACTCTTAAAGTTATGTCAACACCTTCTAAATGACTCTGTCTATATAGACTCCTTGGAAACGTCATTATGTATACGTTGATATTCCAGAATGGTTTAATTTTCAGAGATTCTTACGACAGGGCCAATGTATGAATTTTGATATTAATCATACAATCATAGATAGTTACGATGTAGGTTATGCAGTTGTGTGTCATACAATTCAAGTTATGCAAATTAGTTATTTAATGTATCGGCGAACAACGGTTGTGATTTTCATGTAGTTAGTTTCGAATCTGCTTTCGAGAAATACAGTAAGGTTTTCAAATATTATTGTTTTACTCCTAGCAAGTCAGTCTGCAAGTAGAACTCGTAGTGTTACACGTGTGCATATTTTAAAACTTCTAAGGGTGTAGTCGAATGTGTAAACTAGGTCCACATTTTTTAATTTGAGGGGTAAGTGTTATTGTAGTTATTGATATTCGAAAATTAGAAGTATAATTCTATTTGTGGGAATAGCTGTTTCTGAAACTTTGTTAAAACGTTATTTATTGGTTCTACGGATTATTTATTGATTCTTGATACATTCTTGTCCTTTAATATCCTCCTTGATTAGTTTGTGAATTTCTGCCACCTGATTTTTGTTTAAACGACAGTATCTTTTTGAATGACCATCTGTTAATTCGTTTAATAAGATAAAGTCGCCACGAGTATTTTTTTTCTTCGTGTATTCACTCTTGCAAATTGATCGGAAAGCACTCCCCTCATCCAGCACTGCCGCCATGGGCGCCGACTGTATCTCCAATAGTCGTTAAGGGAAGAAGATTCGACGCCCTCGTCGACACTGGCGCCGCCAAATCGTATATGGGGAAGAACCTTCAGCAGTTCCTTGGGCAACAAGGTGTAGTCAAGAAACAGCATAGCCTCTCTGGTAAGTTTGAATGTTAGCACTATTTTAAATAGGTTTTATTTTCACATGAGAATTCTCCCCGTAAAAATATGTTCTCAAAACCCAAGTCAAGTACATGGAAGGAATAGTTACTGAGAGATGAAAACACTAGTCTGAAACAGAAACAGGAGTAAGAAACAGAGAATGGGTGGAAGAGTATAACGGCACTTTTTAATAATGGCGGTAGAAGCCTAATTTCCCATTGTGAGGCATAATAAGCCTGCTCTCCGTTTTGGGGTTAATTTTCTTAGCTCTACGTAATTTTCTTGTGAGTAGAGCTAGCTTCACGTTGAATTTGAGCGATGCGGAGTCGAATTTGACAAGCCTTTTCCGTTTTGCCCTAGGCGAAGAAAAGTGTGAGCGTATCCACTGGGCCCTTATTTGGGATTTGTAATCCATATGCCAACTCCAAATTATTCCATGCTTGCAAATCGCCTAGTTTTGTTAGCATAGCAAATTATTTGTCTTTTGCGCAAGGTGAACTCTGTGGCCACCGTTCAGCTTAAGGTGAGCACAATTGTATTCCTCCCCGATCTTTGAGTGCTGATTTATATGGCATTATGTAGTAGCGTCAAATGTCTTCCTAGGGACCCGCATAGTTGCCCTCGGCGTATTTCAAGCCATCTGGCCCTGTCCACCTCAGTGATGAGATTATTTTTCCGCTAGAACGCCGAAGGCATTCCGATGCCCCGAAGCAGCCGAAAACGCCTCTATATTGGAGCCAAACCCTTTTTTATGTTTTGCATTGATGTATGTACTAGTACATGCTCGTTTTTCTACTCATATGCCAGCGGAATCGTTTTTTTGTAATTTTTACAGTTAGCCTGCAATTTTCGTAGCATGACATTAAAGGTATTCAATACACGCGCGCTGTATGTAATCTTGTAAGATATGTTTTCGAGTAGCCGTGGCTGCCCATCAAATAATTTCGCTGCGATATCGACTTCTGCCAGAGCTTGTAACAGTAAGTTTTAATTAATTTTAACTTTATTAAATTTAGCCTGAAATTTTTTAACTTAGCATCCAACGTAGTTTTTTGACTTGTAAATGCAACTTGCTGGGCGTTTGCATTGCGACCCAGTAGTAATATATTTTTTGGGTTAACACAATATTACCTTTTTGTATTTTTGTTCTGGCTTCGTTATCTCGTTTTATTACCTGTGGATTAGCACGCCAGCTTAATTGTTGACATCTTAATATTACCTTGTGATAGATTTTTAACTTTGTTACTGCTACTGATTTATCTGTTTATCAACCCGAACAAACCTGCTCGTTTTTTGGATTTTAGGATTGTTAAGCGAGAAGCCACAGGAGGTAGGTGCGTTTTCAACTGTTAACTAGATCTGTTTTTATATCGTGGTAACGACTGGCACCCACTTGTATTTCCAAATTATTATATGCATTTTTCTAACCTTAAGAACCGCCGCCTAGTCCTAATCCAGGTCGTTAATTGCCAATGGTTTGAGCTAGTCAGAGCTGTGGTCGCCTTTCGTTTAAGGGTGGCACAAGAGAAACAGTAAAGACAGCCAGCCACTGGTATAAGGGAAGTTTACAGAAAAGGAGCAGTCACGACACAACTAAATAGTTTAGTTTAGTCGTATCATGAGGAAGGACCATTATCGGAAAAAGAAGATATTTTTCCTCAACGTAACTTCTGCCATCTGCCGTGTAGATACTTTAAACAGTAGCACAGATGCACGTGAGTGATACATCTGGAATGGTGATTTGTAGTAAATACTATATAGCACTTTTTTGTATACATTGACATTGTTTATTCTGTAGCAATAATTCCATTGGATATATCTCTAGCAGACTTAATATTATTTACAGTTGAAAGTATAAAGGTAAATAAATACTGTACATTTTTTGCTGTAGGCTGTTAGTTTGATATAATAGCATTTATTTATTACAGGGTTGGGAATTGGTATCTCTTATGTGGTCACTGACTAAAAAGCAACTTTTCAAGCGGGCGTCAAATAATGAACACTAAACAAGAAACCGTAGATAGTAACTTATGGAATTCAACAGAAATTTCATCGCACATATCACTGGACTCGGTTCATAATGCAAACCCTGATAAATTATACATCAAAACAGAAATTATGGAAGATATTACGGATTATTCTGGAATAGCAGTAAAACAGGAAGAGCTGGAACTAAAAGTAGAAGATAGCTCGGAAGCTAAAATTTACGGTAATTCTAACTGTGAGTACAAAACAGTATCTTATAGTTGTTCGGAGTGTCAATACAGGACAAGATACAAAAGTCATTTAGTTAGACATTCAAGAACCCATACAGGAGAGAAACCTTATAATTGCTGTGAGTGTGATTACAAAGCGGCAGAAAGAAGTAGACTGCTAAAACACATTACGAAGTGGCATACAGGAGAAGAGCCTTATAGTTGTTTTAGGTGTGAATATAAAACAGCACATAAAGGTCATTTAGTTTTTCATATGAAGTCTCACACAGGAAAAAAATCCTATAATTGTCCCGAGTGTCAATACAGAACAAGATACAAAAGTCATTTAGTTTTACATATTAGATCTCATACAGGAGAAAAACCTTATAGTTGCTCCGAGTGTGATTACAAAGCATCAGAAAAAAATAGATTGATAAAACATATGACATGGCATACAGGAGAAAAGCCGCATAGTTGTTCTGTGTGTGAATATAAAACGGCACATAAAGGTCATTTAGTTTTTCATATGAGGTCTCATACAGGAGAAAAACCTTACAGTTGCACCCAGTGTGCCTACAAAGCATCGGAAAGAAGTAAATTAATAAGACATATGAGGTGTCATACAGGAGAAAAACCATTCAGCTGTTCTCTGTGTCAATACATAACAGCAAGCAAAACCAATTTAGTCAGGCACCGGCGGATTCATGCTAAAGGAAATTTATATAGTTGTACCGAGTGTGAATTTAAAGCCGCACGAAAGTGTCATTTTGTTCTCCATATGATGACTCATACAGGAAAAAACCCATATAGTTGCTCCGAGTGTGAATATCAAACTGTACGAAAATATAGTTTAAATGTTCATATGAGGACTCATATCGGAGAAAAGCCTTATAGTTGTTCTGAGTGCGAATATAAAACTGTTCAAAAAAGTCTTTTAGTTACACATAAGAAGTCTCATACAAGAGAAAACTCTACCCCTGTGGTAATTGCCGATAGAGAACAGGAAATCAAAATTATTGAGGTGAACATATGAAGCTTCATAGGAATGAAAATGATGTTTGATGAAAGCAAAGCTGGAAATAAATGTAATTTGTTTACACAAATGAAAACTTGTAGCAACTAATGTTTGTCGCCACAAAGAAGACTAAAGAACAATGGTTTTTAATTTCTTTACCAGCCATGTTATACCTGCTCGGTTTTTCCTTCCTTACATTGTGGGTAAATTGCAAGATATTTCTAAATTTATCTTTTTGTAAAGCTACTTCTGTATAGTTGGAGCTACCATTTACTTAACTTGTATTAATTGATGTATGTCATACAATTAATGTTTGTTATGAAAGCTACGTAACGAGATAAATAGATATAAATTTCTTATAAAAAGTCATGGAAATCGATATCGAATATGTAAATCACAGTTATATAAGTATAATATTGTTTGGAGTAATAGTAAATAAGTTAGTAATTATAAATAATAGTTACAAGGTCATAACTGTATATATATACATACATACATACATAATTGATGACCTCTTATTCCCGAAGGTGTTGAAGTAATACAGGGTTTTCCGATTGCTTTTCACCATGTATCAATTGTGTTTCACTATTTGTCAAATGTAATTATTCCCATTTCTCAATATTGGCAAGTGTTGACAAGATGGAAAATCATTTGAGATAAGGTGAAACACAACTGATACATGGTGAAAAGCAATTGGAAAACACTGTAACTGTATATGTTGTATAATATTAAAATAGATTTAATGTCTACAAATGTTGTATGAATTATTCAGATATCGTTGCCGAAATTCAGACAGGATACTGTAGGACTTCGTTTCTTAATGTTTGACCAAGTTTCTTGAGCAGTGTGCATGAGGATGGTTAAACCTGTAATGCCATCCAAAAAGCCGTTGGTTGTGACAGTCTGGCAATAAGTTGTAATACGATAAAAAGTGTGCACCAATGATAAGGTCAGACGTTTACTATTACGAAGTGCCATACGAAATCTTGGCGAAGTTCAAAAATAGATGTAGATTTATAATTTCATAGCTCTTGATGGTGGTGCTGTTCGCAGTGCTGGGTTCATAATCTGTATTTGGACGCCGTTCAGGAAGAAGTTTTGATGGTGGGGGAGGTCTGCCGTATAGAGAAGGTATAGAATGGGTCCCATGAAGCTGCCCTGGGGAAGTCCTGTATTGATTTGATGGAGTCTAGACAGGCTGTCACTGTGTTTGACGTACCTTTCACTTAGATACAATCAAATAAGAAATAAGAATTTTACATATAGCTAACAAAGGTAGGTTGTTGAATTTACTAGAAATTTTAGAAATTATGTCGAATAATAATGAATGCAGATTCGATGAAGTCACAGATTTTGATACTAATTACATTTTCCTGAATATTAAATAGTTGTTTTGTCTTTGCCCATTTTTGGTTTTATTTTTGTTTTTTTTTTACTTTTTGACCCTCTCTGGTAGTTTCAGTGTCATTGAATTTTAGTACAGGCGCCAGGGAATTTTTACATGTAATTCTTGGTAACAGCATTTTGTGTTAATGGCTGGGTGGGGGGCTGTGCTCTGAGTCTAACTTTAAGTTTTCGGATCGATCGGAGAAATTGTTTTTCCGCAATATCGGAAGAAGTGTTGAAAACGGTTTTTCAGCAATTTATTGTTTCCTGTTGCTCTGGCACTGGAATTGCATCAATACAAGTTTGTAGTTTATGAAATGCCTTATTCTTGTGGGCTCAACAATTCAAAAGTTGTTATCCCATAAAGCCAAGAAATTAAGGGTTGAAATGGGTTTTACGTAAATATTGCGATGGTATTTAGCCCTCAAATCGGCTCTGATTGCAGTACAAGCAAATGACAAATTAAATCATTAAAGCACAGAGTTGTAATAACGCAAGCATCTGAGAAAATTCACATAAATTGCCAAATCATAATAACACTGGTATAATTCGCCAATGAAATTGATTGTAATTGAATAGACACAGAAATATGGAAGCTCAAATTCCGTGTATTGGGTTTAGCAATGTAATTTTAATCGTAATATAATAGATTTGCACAAACTAAAAACCGAATCTAAATTAATTAAGAACTGGCACAAAAAGTTCAAGTTAGACACAGCTTAAAAATGGAAGCGTAGAAAGTAAAGTCATTAGAGAATGAATAGCAAATGAACATTTTTAATAAAGGTAAGAACAAGAATGATCAAGAAAAATGAGGCAAAGAACATAGAAATGCCAGGCTTGTCATTTATGACATGAAAATACAAGACTTGGGGATTTGAAGAGATTGAAATAGCAAGAAATTAGATGGAATTCAAATAAGCAAGAAATTAGACAATGTTGGTAGATTAAAAACCTAGTCAGTTTGATCTTAATAAATAGTAGAACGAAATTAAATATTGTGTGGTGACTCTTTTTATTTATTACATTAATTATAACCATACAAATATTATTGGTATAGGGTCATTGCATAAATAAATGGCGTCCAACGCTGCGGCAAAGAAAAATTTAAAATTAACATAACGTGTAGCCTTGTAAAGATTGGAATAAATCACGAATTGGGCTATTGCAAAATAATGAAATGATCGCCTAATTCATGGGCTTTTTATAAATTTACTAGGCGCTCAACGCTGTTATAAAATTTAAGTAACTAAATAAATTGATAGACAGTAGGTAGGTGGAAGTTATTAAGATCTAAAATTTTTGAAAAGCTTTATTTGTGTGGGTGTTGTCTGTGGGTGTGAGCACTCAAACTCTATCTGTATCAACGAATCAACAAAAATCGAACACATGATGACTCGAAGACAGCAAAAGAAAAGCGAAGGCGAGGAACAGCAAGCCGAAGAGGTTACGGAGGCACAAGAGCCACTGACCGAACAACAAACACAGGGCGACCAGCCCGAAACACAACAGCCGCAAACGTCAAAACAAACGCAGGAATTAAGTGGGATTATGGAAGCTATAGTACAAATGAGAAAGGAAGCAGAGGAAAGGAACGAAAAGAGCAGGAAGGAAGCAGAAGCTAGCAGGAAGGAAGCAGAGGAAAGGGAAGAAAAGAGCAGGAAGGAAGCACAGGAAAGGGATGAAAAATTACAACAAATACTCACCAATAAAATACAAGAGCTCAAACAAGATGCCGAAAGAACGGTACAGGAATTGAAACGAGATGCAGCGGAAAGAGAGAATAGGGCAGAGCAACATGCAGAGATCCTGGTCAAAGCGGTGGAAGGAAAATTGGAAAAGAATAAAGAAGAAGTACAAGCAAAAATAGACGGGTTAGAAAAGAAACTCGAGGATTTCAAAGAAATAACAAAGGCGGAAATACAACAAGAAGTCTTGCAGAGGGTTCATGAAAGCCTGAAAAGAAAGGACGAAGAAATTGAAGATAAAATGTTAGCATTACAAATAGCAACACAGGAAAGAATGGTTCAACAACAAGATGAAACAGATCAGAAGCTAGATAGGTTAGAAACAAGTGCAGAAGAAAAATTCAAGAACGCAGGCGAGGAAAGGAAGCAGAATGCAACGAAGATCACTATAATAGACAACCGACTTACAAGAGAGTTACAGGGGATTAATGATAGATTAGAACACACACCAGAATACCCAGTTAGTGTGGCACCCCCTAGCTTCAGCACAGAATTTATCCCGAAGTTCGAGGGGAGATACGGGGAGCTCCCGATGATTTTTCTAAGCAAGTTAGACGATATCATTAAAACGATAACTACTGAATGCAGACGGCTACAAGTAATCAATATGGCTTTAAAGGGAAATGCTGAAGTCTGGCATAGCATCATAAAATCCAAATATGCAACGTACGATGAATTTCGGGCACTCTTCGTGGAACAATATTGGAGCAATTCCCATCAAGCTCAAGTAAGGACGGAACTAACATCGGGCAAGTACATCGATAAAGGAGGATCTCGCGAAATGTACATAATGCACCGTTTCAACAAGACACAGTACCTAACTGCTAAGTTGGCAGAAGAGGAAATAGTCCAACACCTGTCACGACACCTTGAGGCTGAAATAACCAGAGCGGTGGCAGTCCAAAACGTCAAGACGTTGCGCGATTTGTTGGAAATTGTGCGAAACTATGACATGGCGGTTTACAACGAGAGAGGAGAAACAAGGACAGCAATTCATCAAAATTCAAGTTATAAAAGAAAATTGGATAACACTTCAGAAAATAAATTTCGGCCAAATAACAATTTTAATAATAATAATCAATATAATCAACAAGACAGAAGAAACGTGGGAAACTTTAATAGAGCATACAATCAAAATAGGGGATATTACAATAATAATTGGGGTAACCAGAACAGGAATAATAATTTCAACAGGGGGCAAGATAGAAAGAACTATGACCAGCTTATTGCCGAACGTAATAAGAAGAGATGTCAAGAGATGGAGCAGGCACCAAATACTGACAGACAGTACGTCAACACATTATTTACCGAGCGAAACACAGATAGAGACAAAGCAGAAAATTTGAACCGAATAGAGATAGCCGAGGTGCACGAAGAGCCTTCGGGGGGTAAAAAAAAACCCAATTTTTGTAAATATAGTTTGTAATAGTAGTTTTAAGTATGTTGCGAATTTTGCTATCACATGGGACAGAACGGGGGAATATTTACTAGAGGAGAACGAAGAATATTTAACAAACTCGTGTTTACCATTTATAAAATTACAAATTTTAGACCAATAATATTATGCGTTGATTGACAGTGGTGCAATGGTTTTCTTAGTACAGGAGGAAGTGATAAATACTCATATGAATAATTTAAGAAGCAACATTATAAAAGTTAACAAGATCGACCTTTTGTCAGCAACAAGAAGAAAAATTTCAACAACAAATAGGGTATTGGCAATAAAGATATACATAAATGGAAAAGAATTTGATGTCCGATTTTATATTGTAGCAGCTTTGAACGTACAGTTTGTAATAGGTGTAGATATCATTCAGAAAGTAGGGATAAAAATTGATGGAATGCGAAAGAGCATTCAGATTGATGACATTATAAAGCCTTGGTCTATTGAGGATCACGAGCTAAGAAATTGTTGCCCAGCTGAGATAACGGCGGGAGACGATAATATGAATTGTTGCCGAGCTAAGAAAGCCAGAGACGAAGTTATTATTATAAATAATTATGCGATAGGGGAAAGAATACTGGATGATAAGCAGATAGGAAAGGATTTTATACAATATAAAGATAGGATCATGGAAATAATCGAGCAAAATGAAATATTAAACCAGAAGACCGGACAAGCGAAGAAATATTGCCACAAATTGTATGTCGACGAATCACAAGGTTTTAAATCCAAATCATATCCTATACCATTTGCACAACGCGAGAAGGTAAGACACGAAATACAACAAATGTTAGACGAGGGAGTAATAGAACCAATGTTGTACCACACACAGTAGTTTAGTTAGAATAGGAGATAGGTTAGGCATTTTAGTAGTTTAAGGTAGGATAGTAAAGCATCAAATATCAAATGAGACCGATTAATGATAACAGTTCGAAAAAAAAGCAATGAATAATTTTGTGTGAATTAAAATAACGCATTACAACCTACCAATGAAATTAATAAGAAAACATGCGTGGTGATTTTAATTAACAAAAATTAGGGGGAATTTCATGCGATGGTATTTAGCCCTCAAATCGGCTCTGATTGCAGTACAAGCAAATGACAAATTAAATCATTAAAGCACAGAGTTGTAATAACGCAAGCATCTGAGAAAATTCACATAAATTGCCAAATCATAATAACACTGGTGTAATTCGCCAATGAAATTGAATGTAATTGAATAGACACAGAAATATGGAAGCTCAAATTCCGTGTATTGGGTTTAGCAATGTAATTTTAATCGTAATATAATAGATTTGCACAAACTAAAAACCGAATCTAAATTAATTAAGAACTGGCACAAAAAGTTCAAGTTAGGCACAGCTTAAAAATGGAAGCGTAGAAAGTAAAGTCATTAGAGAATGAATAGCAAATGAACATTTTTAATAAAGGTAAGAACAAGAATGATCAAGAAAAATGAGGCAAAGAACATAGAAATGCCAGGCTTGTCATTTATGACATGAAAATACAAGACTTGGGGATTTGAAGAGATTGAAATAGCAAGAAATTAGATGGAATTCAAATAAGCAAGAAATTAGACAATGTTGGTAGATTAAAAACCTAGTCAGTTTGATCTTAATAAATAGTAGAACGAAATTAAATATTGTGTGGTGACTCTTTTTATTTATTACAGTAATTATAACCATACAAATATTATTGGTATAGGGTCATTGCAATATATCGCTTTCGGTTAATCCTGCGATAGAAAATACTCTTATATTTTTTGTAGAACAACTAATTTTTATAAAATTTGTGTATGAGTAGTTTTCTATTTAAACAATTATTTACCGTTCTACAGCGCCGCAAATGTCGCAAGTCACGTAAACCGTACATTTAGTGTGCACTTTCGAACGGCACTGTTCCTTTGAGGTACAGTTTGTAGCGCGTATTTTTATGTGGTCTCCCCGATATGCCTACTCCACGAAGTGTATTTCTAACAGTCTCACACTTCCCATGGTCTTTTTGATGGACCGGGTTCTGCATCGTTGATCCCACTCATTGCAGAATCGTTGATTTTATCGCCTTTGTCAAGTTGTATTTCCTTTGAAAAGAACTCGGAAAGAGAAAATATGTCGTCGTCGTAGTTGATGTGATATTCGTCAACATCTGTAGTAAGCATTCTGGAGAATTCCTGCACGTTCTCACAGGATTCTCCGGCGGGAAGCAAATGGCGGTGCACTTTAAACCCGCTTTGCGACAGCCATAGGCCTTTCCACATTTGGTCTTGCACCCGCATGAAATTAATTTTATTATTGCAGGATGCGCGGGAGGCTCAGTGATAGACACCTGTGTAAACGTACGGTCATTTTTCTTTCAGCCCCATCTTCCCGCGGGTAGAGTATCACTAAACTTAAACAAAATAAAAATTTATATTCAAAATGAACGATTCACGACTCACCATGTGAAGAACAATCAATTCGGTTATTCTGTTATTTGATTAATTTTTTGACTCTAGACTGTAATGTGTTTTTCTTTGCAAGCCCGGAAACGGAACAGCATTACTCTACATCATGTGTGAAACACGGCGATGCTGTATCAAAGCATATCTTGTTCTTGCATGCATTTTCTGGTTGTAACACAACATCGGCTGCTTACGGTATGGGCAAAGTGAAATATCTTAAAACCCTAGAAAAGACCCTGGAATCTGCAGCGAATCACTTTGTACAGAAAGATATAGACGCGGATATCATCGCATTAGCGGGAGAGCAATTTTTCATTGCGTTGTACGGTGGAGACATCCATAAAAACAAGTCAATCAACTTGCTGCGATACAAACACTTCGCGAAATCCCTTGCGAAGTCAACGTTTAATCTGGCATCCCTGCCACCTACAAAAGACACGGCCAGGATGCACGCATTCCGGACATACCATCAAGTTAAAACCTGACTTGGAAATGACACTCTACCCGAGGAAAGATGGGGCTGGAAGAAACGTGGCCGTACGTTTACACCGGTGCCTAGCATTGAGCCTCCCGCGCCTACTACAATAATTAAATTAATTCCATGCGGGTGTAAGACCAAATGTGGAAAGGCTTATGGCTGCCGCAAAGCGGGTTTAAAGTGCACCGCCATTTGCTCCATATGCGCCGGGGAATCCTGTGAGAAAGTGCAAGAAATCTTCAGAATGCTTCCTACAGATGAAGACGAATACCACACCAGCTACGACGATAACATATTTTATCTTCCCGAGTTCGTTTCAAGAGAAACACAACTTAACAAGGGCGACAAAATCGACGATCCTGCAATGATTGGAATTGACAATGCAGAACCCGGCCCAACAAAAAGACCAAGGGAAGTGTAGAAATACACTTCGTGGATTAGGCCTATAGGGGAGACCACGTAAAAAAAACGCGCCACAAGCATCAAAGGTGGTGTGGAAAACAGTTGGTACGACACACTCGAAGGAACAGGGCCGTTCGAAAGTGCACACTAAATGTACGGTTTACGTGACTTGCAACATTTGCGGCGCTGTAGAACGGTAAATAATTGTCCAAATGGAAAAATACTCATACACAAATTCTATGAAAATTAGTTGTTCTACAAAAAATATAAGAGTATTCTTTATCGTATGATTAACTGAAAGCGATATATTTACGTAAAACCCATTTCAACCCTTAATTTCTTGGCTTTATGGGGTAACAACTTTTGAATTATTGAGCGCACGAGAAAAGGTATTTTCGAAAGTTGTGAGGAATTTCATAAACTACAAACTTGTATTGATGCAATTTCAGCGCCAGAGCAATAGGAAACGAGAAACTGCTAAAAAACCGTTTTCAACACTTCTTCCGATATTGCGGAAAAACGATTACTCCGATCGATCCGAAAACTTAAAGTTAGACTCAGAGCACAGACCCCCACCCACCCATTAACCCAAAATGCTGTTACCAAGAATTGCACGTAAAGCCCTATTAACGATTTCCCTGGCGCCTGTACTATTTAGGGACTTTTGATCTGGTTTTAGTTACATATGTACTGACTGAAAATCCCATTCTAGTGCCTTCTCCGTCAGATAATGGTTGCTATTTTACTTGCCGTTTTTAATTGTAAAATTTGATGTAATAACCAGCACAACGATCTTTATAACGTAGTTTACTGGCTGTTGAATTAATTTTCTTCTCCAATGTGGTGTTTTTTGTGAATTTTTTATTACTACCTCGCCTTCAGCGCTTAACCTCAACTTAACCTATAATTTGGAACACGTGGTTTTACCTGTTTTATAACCAGTAAGTTAATCTCTTTACATTGTACACTATTGTTAACCATATGCCTCTGTAGATGATCATTTTGGCCGGAAGATGAAGCATGACTACTGTGTTTTATTGCTTCTTAAATAAGAAAGTAGTATTGGTAGGGTAACACATGTTTGATTTTATATAGTAGGCCGAGGTGCCAAACTCTGTCAAATGCTTGGCTGACATCAAGGAACGCCGCCACACAGTATCTGTTTTCTTCAAAATACTGTTCGATTACATCAACTACTCCATGTATCTGCTCTATAGTAGCGTGTTGCTGTCTGAATCCGAACTGGTGGCTTAGAATTAGTTCCTGATCTTCAATTATGGGTAACAGTCTTTGTAGGTTAGGTTTTCTAATACTTTTGAAAGTAAAGGAAGTAGGGTTATTGGCCGATAGGATGTGACTTCGTGAGTGGGTTTACCGGGTTTCAGGATAAAAATGATTTGTCCAAACTTCCACTGGATTCGGAAATACTGTAATCGTAAAATTGTGTTGAGTATATGCGTGAGAGCCATTATGGCTCGATGAGGTAATTCTTTGAGGACTTTGGCAGTGATAAGGTTGTATCTAGGTGCTTTTGCGTTAGTATATAAATGTTTTATTTTTTCAGGTGTAAAGTATTTTATAGGCGGGCTTAACTCACAGGGAGTGTGGAGATAAGCAACAATCTCAGTTTCTTCGTCAGGGTGGACCAATTATTGGGTGTGGTTGAAAGGTACTGGAGAGGTGGTTCGTGAACAGTTCGGCGTTCTTGTCACTGTTCGAGCCCATGTGCCATTGTCTTTACGAATTGGTGGAATAGGGAGTTTTGGACGTTTGAACTTGCTAGTAGCTCTCCATAGTGTGTCTCATCATGTGCAGATGGAGAAAGGTTACTTACGTATTCTTTGCACGTTTCATTTTTCCAATCTTGGAGTGCTTGTTTGAGTTCCCGGGTTAATCTATTTAATCTGATTTTGTCTGCAGGATGTTTGGTTCATTGCGATGCATTCCTAGCTCTCTTCTTCTCAGCAAGCTTGGTTTTAATGTGTAGGGAGTAATTTTCTATGAGGTCTTCTATAGAATGTTCAGTTGGCCTGGAGTTGAGAGCTGCTTGATGTAAGGTATTGTTAAAGTGCTCAACGGCTAAGTCAACTTCGTCTTCAGTGATTAGATTAGCTGGAATTTCTATAGTTGCAGTGAGGTACTTTTTGCACATGTCCCAATCCGTGTGTCTATTGTATAGTGAGGGTTTCTTTTGTTTAGTTATAACTGACGTGCTCAATGTGACGATTATGGAAGAATGATAGAATAAAGGATCGTAGCAGGTTTCCACTTTACAGTAATTTGAGGAAATGCCTTTGGTGACAAAGAAGTCCACGGCGGCAGAAATTTTATCTGGATTAGACGGCCAGTATGTGGGATCACCAGTAGCCAGCGTGCTATTGGGAAGTGAACTGAAGGCGGAGCTTAGTTACATGGCCGCTCTAAGTAGGTACGATTCTTAAAGCCTATGCATTTCCCTACTTAAACGCTGATTTTAAATGTTTTTTAGTATTTATTTAAATAATTTTAGGGGCATAATATTGGGATATTTTAAGCTTTCATGGTATGCACTTTAATTAAAGATGTGTAAACGGGATTTTAATAGGGCTGTTTTACCATAAATAAATAATTTAATCAGTAGTGCGTAAATATACCAATGCTGCATTTAACAGATTTCTAGTATTCTCTTAAATAATTTTACGGGCCTAATATTGAGAAATTATAAGTCTTTATGATATGCATTTTAATTAAAGATGTTTAAATGGGACTTTAATAGAGCTGTTTTGATAGAAATAAATAATTTCACCAGCCGTGAGTACATCAATGGCTATTAAGTCATGCTGCATTATTTACAAAGTTTCTATTTCTAGTAGGTAAGTATTTCTTACACACAGCAACTATTCGGGAATTTTAAGTCTTATGGAATGTAGTTAAAGACGTTCTAATGATACTTTAATAGTCACGTATTAGTCATCAATAGTACAAATAAATAAGTTCGTTACACGCGCAGAAGTCAGTCAAACGGTTGATTGTAAGTAAAGTGTCGTGAATATTTGCAATTATGCACAAGCAACATTTTCTTCTAGAAATTATATTGAAGGGGAACAATTAATTAATTCTGGACATGTTATTTATTGTGGGTGCCAAAGTCAAGAAAATGTTAAAACAAGTGTCGTTGCTCTTTGCCTACAAACTTCGGCGTTAAACTTGTTTTGCGTTTACGTCTTGTGTTATTGGTTTTGCATTATAAATTTTAATTTATATCATCACTTATAATAATGCAGAAAACTAAAAGCCGTGTTTACACAACTAAAAGTACCACGGTTGCATTCGCCAATTTCTATTTTCGGGTTTTTGTAAACAAACTTCCCTTAACTTTTAATAGCGATATTAACACAGAAAACAATTATTTATTATGCCTATTTCTTGTGTTTTTTAAAATTACGCAGCCAGATTCAAACGGAAGTCAAATTTCTTTGATAGTCATATCTCGTCGTTGAATGCTGCCAAGCACCCAAGCAAAAGAGCCGTACATTTTAGCATAGTGTGAAAGCGTCTTCGATGCTTACACTACATAACCTAACCTATAAATTTCTTACCTCGTGTTTCCTTTGTGTTGATTAGTCAACTACACAAAACAATAACTAATGTCTTCTAGCAGTTGCTACAAGTATTAATTCTGTGATAATGGTCTACTGTGCATCAGATAATTGTAGTACAAAGCAAGGTAAGGGAATAGCGTTGTTCAGATTTCCCAAAAATTTGCAAAAGCAAGAATTGGGCTCCGACTAATGCTTCACGGTTATGTGAGGTAAGTACTTTTGAATAAAATTGTATCTACAATCTTATAGCTTTCATTTTCTGCAGCGTCACTTTGAAGTATCGCAAATTCAAACTAACGCTGATGGCATTAGAACATTGAAGTTGAATGCAGTACCTACTATTCTTACATCAGCTATTCCTGGGAATATTTCTGCACGTTTCGAATCTGTACCATCAACATCCAACTCTACAGCTATGATCGAGGTATGACACGACAGTAATAATAAAGCATTGGAGCGCTTAATTTTCTTCTTTTCTTATGTGCTGCAGCGTCACCTTGAAGTATCGCAAATTAAAACTAACGCTGTTGGGATAAATACATTGAAGGCAGCACCTATTACATCGTCTAATTCTGGAAATGTTTTTGCACGTTTCGAATCTGTACCATCAACATCCAACTCCGATGATTCTGAACAAGTAAACCCTTCACAGCTGGCAGATTTTCAGGTATGCTGATCAACGGTGAATTACAGAAACAGTTATTATTTAATTTTTGTTTTGTTTCTTCTATTATAGCGACATTTTGAAGATTACGTAAGAAATACACAAAACCGTGAGCTATTGCAGGATCTGTCAGAAGATACACTTGGTTTCATGGACGTAAAGTGCAAGCATTGCGGGGCCTTACATTTTGCAGCAGAGGTAAGGGGTCATCGCAGAGAAGAATTCAATGACTGCTGTAATTTTGGCAATGTGAAGCTCCCAGACCTGTAGTTATATCCCAAACAACTTGAACATCTTTTGAATGGAACTGATTCTCGCTCAAACAATTTTCGCAAGTACATTAGGAATTACAACAGCAGTTTGGCTATGGCATCAATGGGTGCAAATATAGGTGCTCCTCGTGGAAATGGTCCATACTATTTTAAAATACATGGTCAAATATACCACAGAGTTGGTCCGTTGTACCCTGATGTCGGTAATAAACTTGCATACGGGCAAATATATATATTAGATTCTGAAATGGGGACTACTGAAAGGTTAAGTAATTCAACAAATTGTGGTTGCATTGCATCAATAATGCGTCAGTTAGGTGATATTTTATCTAATATAAATCCATACGTTGCTTCATTGCGTATGATGAAAGAAGTAATCGAGGAAGAAGAAAGACTAGCTCTCCTAGAAAATAGATCAACTCCATCAGTCAGAATGTTTTTTGATGTATCAAAAACAATGGACCAAAGGCGATATAATGCACCAACTGCTGCTAATGAAATTGCTGCTGTATTCGTAGGTGAAGATGGTGAGGTACCGTTGACACGCAGTTTTACAGTCTTTTGCAAGGGGGGGTGGTCTTCGACAAGTTTCTTACTTGGATAAAAGTTGTGATCCATTGACGTACCCTCTATTATTTCCTGGAGGTGATTTCGGATGGCATTTAGACCTTTGCAAGCAGGGATCTCTTAGAAAAAGGACTCGAGTTACGCAAAAAGAGTATTACTCATATCGATTAGCAGTTCGGGAAAGGTTTTCGGCAATTCACCATTCAGGAAAACTGTTTCAACAATATGTTGTTGATTCATATGTGAAACTGGAACAGAATCGGTTGAATTATGAAAGAACTCATCAAAAGGAGTTACGTGCAGACACCTATCAAACGTTGATGGACTACATTGGCAATGCGGCAGCAAATCAAAATGCTAAAGTTGGTCGACGTGTAATACTACCATCTTCTTATGCTGGTGGCCCTCGTGCAATGCAGCAAGGTTACCAAGATGCTATGGCAATAGTAGCAAAGTATGGTAAACCCGACATTTTTTTAACTTTCACATGCAATCCAATGTGGTCCGAAATACAAACACAATTAGCACCACATGAAACTGCATCTGATAGACCTGATATAGTTGCACGCGTATTTAAATTGAAACTTGACCGGCTCAAACAAAAAATACTACACAATCATCTTCTTGGACGTGTACTTGCTTATGTTTGTGTAACAGAATTTCAAAAGAGGGGATTACCACATTGTCACATGCTTTTAATTCTTGCAGGTATTTATAAAGATAAACAATAAGAAAGCCGACCTGCGATTAATTAATAAAATAAGCAATGGTAGTAAAAATCGCAGATCAACCCCCCTACCATTTATACACCACGGCAGCTCTGAAAAACTGTTTCTTACTCACCGCGATGGCCGACTAGCTCAAATATCGGCGGCCTTAGATCGTAGGTTCAGATCATCAGCTATGTACCCTGGAATGTCTTCAAAAAAGGAAAGGAAAATGGAAATGGGCGCCAGAAATCAAAAGATTTCAAATAACAAGAAGAAAAATAAATTGCAAGTGACTAGCGTTTAATTAATCAACAATAAGAAGTTTTGAAATGTCAATAATCAATAATCAGGACAATTAAAATGTAAATAATGTAATGACAAAATTGTGTATCTTAACTGAAGGTTTCGACACGCATAAAATTAAGAACCCCTTTCGGGTTATTATAATAATTTACCAAAACCACTCGTGGGATAAGCTTATCACAGTCATCTAATAAAACCTTCTGTTAGGCTATTGAAAATAAATAGAGTGACTGTACCTTTTACATAGGGTCGAAACACACATCAAAAATAGCAAAATTTATAAACTGTGCATAATTAAATATAAGCATTAAAATTCAAATATTAAAACAAGAGCATGTATGAAATTGAACATTACAGGTTAATAATGGCAAAACGTATGAATATAAATTTTAAATATTGACGGGTTTAAAATACACAGATGTAAATTTCTGGTATTGAAAATAAGTCGAAGTAATATAAATCTCGGAGTAGCACCTACTAACCTCGAAACGTAAGCTGGACGTGAACGGCAATAATCATTGTTGAAGTCGCCGGGGAAGCGCCGAAAATTGCTGCAATAGCATCTTCAAACGGCAGCAAATACGCCGGACCCAGCAGGTGTCGAAAATGCGATAAGACTTGGCCTCCGAGATAAACTCGTTGTTGAAACGGATAATTAAGATTAAGATTAAGAGCTAAGAAAGATATAATTAGTATGGAGATAATAAAACAGAAAAGCGCAATCGTACCTGATTACAATCAGCCCTTAGAAAATACACTACTCGTTGAAATTGGTTGAGCGCACGTAATTTGGCTTAATTAAAAACAAGGCTTAGCCGCGCCGGTATCGGCGGGCTCAAGCGAAGACAGCAAAGTGCCCGGACGAAGAATTTCGTTTCCTCGAGGAAGGCTCGCACTCTGATAAGAGATAGCACAGGTCAAAAGAGCAAATTGCAAACGATAGGAACTTGATCCAGGTACAAAATGCGTTGGTTTGGAAAATTTACGAATTCGAAATGCAAAAGGAATTATAATTTAACTAAAAATATACAGGTTAAGCCTGAAATAATTGGATAAATGGCGAAACAATTAGGCAAAGCCAAAAAATTGTTTCACTCCCCACGGCCAAAAGAAATAAAAAGGTTTAAATATGAAAACATTAAAAAATGTAGGAAACCAAAGAATTCGAGAATGAGATCGATGATGCCAACACACAAAGCGAAACGCTATCGAAAAATCCTCTTTCGAGAAGATAAGCCAAGGGAAACAACCCTTATAAATCGGCTTAAAAATAACTGGGGCGCCACATAGGACACCGCCAAAAAAATAGACGTTCTGTCTAAACCGGACAGAAGCCTAAAAAACTGCTAAACACAGCAAAAACCGATTGCATCACATAGGACACAATCCACCCTACTACAAACATCCGAAAAACTCGCAAATATCCGAAAAACTCGCACCGCATCATCATCACTCACTCCAAATCTAAAGTAACCCAATATCAAAAAGTATAAGAGTAAAAAAATTATCTTAAAAAATGAAACACAGTAAGTACTGCAAAAAAAGATTCGGGTGAAAACCCAGGAAAACATCCTAAAAACCATAACCGCCCCGAATTTAGGTAGAGACCCCAGAAGCCGGAGGGAACAACCGCATCACCACCAAACCCCGCTCGGGCATTCAGCCAGTCGTCGCAGCTAGATGGAAAAGGCGCGCCGATGACGGACTGAATGTGGCTCCCTCACTGAGTCGGATGGCAATACAATCGCTAGCCCCAACTCCCAGAAATCTCCACAAGGCCAAAAAAACCAACCCAAACAACAATAAAATTTAAAAAACCCCAGACAAGTATAAACTCGTCTCGAAAAAAAATCACATCAAAAAACAACATAGCTAACAAGCCATGAACAACGATTTGAAAATCAAATCGATCAAGGTTCTAAGCGAACACAAACACGGATGGGGAAAGCACTCGAAAAAAATATCCCAAAATATGGAAAGAAACGACCCCAACTGCTAGCGTTGCTTAAAAGGGAAAGCAAGATGAAAGTGCTTCCTATCGTGACCTTCCCTGCGTGCCCAACCTACCACCCTATACGTTACAAAAGGGAAGAACTAGATGGTGACGTTCCCAAACAGTGACCTTCCCTGCATGCCCAACCTACCACCCTATGCAAGAAACAAAAAGCACTAAGAAAACAAGTTTTTAAAAGGGACACTGTAGGTGTTTCCACGGTCACAATATCCTATAATACCATAGTCCAAATCCAAATAAGCGAAGCGCTTTTGAAAAAATCCTCAAATGAGACGGAAGTAATGGTAAGTAAAAAGGAAAGTGAAAAGCACTAGAATGCAAGATCCATAGGGAACATACCCTACAGCAACTTTTAAAAACAGAAGAGAAAACAGGACATAAGGAAAAGAGAAAAGGAAAGAGAGGAACAGAACCAAAAAACCCAGAGTTTGGAAAAACTCACGCTGCCACACCCACTCATCCAAGCTTCGACTGGCTAGGTCTACTATTCCATGCCTTGACCAGGGTTTACGGAGACATGGACACGCTTAAAGACGAGGAAACACAAGAAAGCAAACCGCCTTCAATCGCAAAGAAAAAAAATCCGCACCCAAAATATGTGCGTAAAAAAGACGCAAAAAATTGCAAAAATAAAACGAGCAACAAGATGCAATTGCGCATCCAAAACTGGCTCAAATCCTCTGTCACGTCTGACAGAAGACAAACCTGCACCCCATCGGACACAGGAAGGACTGCCTCACATCGGACGCAGCCAACAAAAACCCCGCATTCAAAATCGCATCCAAAAGGAAATGCATAAACGCATTCAAAAAAGAAAAGCCAGAGAAAGAACGACCCGGAAACAACCCGTCGAGACCCTGAGTAAATACAAGTACGGCAAGGCAATTACTTAAAAATTCCCAAAGATGGAGTAAACTACACCAAACCGCACAAGTAATTCACGCAGGCCTTCGACCCACCGATAAACAACCAAAGGAAAGATAAGGAAAAAACAGACATACTACATACCAAAGCACACACGCAACCAATCAAAGAAACCATTCAGAAACCTCACTCACCAAAGCATACCCTTTCAACAAAGTCCATCACACTACCTATAAACATACCGCTAAACCAATCATTCGTCAAGAAAGATGAGAGAAGAAAAGTCAATAAACAACCGAACGAAAGGATAAGTAAAGGAAGGAAAAGAAAAGAAAGTCAAATATAAATACGTGCACTGCAACAAGATGTGAAAATTACAAAAGTGAATGGAAAAATGAATACAAAATTAAATATTGATAAATAAAGACATCCAGGTAAACACAGCTGATGTAACTACCAAAATCGAGCCCCATAGCGTTGGTCGCGCCAGTGAAACAATAAGAAAGCCGACCTGCGATTAATCAATAAAATAAGCAATGGTAGTAAAAATCGCAGATCAACCCCCCTACCATTTATACACCACGGCAGCTCTGAAAAACTGTTTCTTACTCACCGCGATGGCCGACTAGCTCAAATATCGGCGGCCTTAGATCGTAGGTTCAGATCATCAGCTATGTACCCTGGAATGTCTTCAAAAAAGGAAAGGAAAATGGAAATGGGCGCCAGAAATCAAAAGATTTCAAATAACAAGAAGAAAAATAAATTGCAAGTGACTAGCGTTTAATTAATCAACAATAAGAAGTTTTGAAATGTCAATAATCAATAATCAGGACAATTAAAATGTAAATAATGTAATGACAAAATTGTGTATCTTAACTGAAGGTTTCGACACGCATAAAATTAAGAACCCCTTTCGGGTTATTATAATAATTTACCAAAACCACTCGTGGGATAAGCTTATCACAGTCATCTAATAAAACCTTCTGTTAGGCTATTGAAAATAAATAGAGTGACTGTACCTTTTACATAGGGTCGAAACACACATCAAAAATAGCAAAATTTATAAACTGTGCATAATTAAATATAAGCATTAAAATTCAAATATTAAAACAAGAGCATGTATGAAATTGAACATTACAGGTTAAAATGGCAAAACGTATGAATATAAATTTTAAATATTGACGGGTTTAAAATACACAGATGTAAATTTCTGGTATTGAAAATAAGTCGAAGTAATATAAATCTCGGAGTAGCACCTACTAACCTCGAAACGTAAGCTGGACGTGAACGGCAATAATCATTGTTGAAGTCGCCGGGGAAGCGCCGAAAATTGCTGCAATAGCATCTTCAAACGGCAGCAAATACGCCGGACCCAGCAGGTGTCGAAAATGCGATAAGACTTGGCCTCCGAGATAAACTCGTTGTTGAAACGGATAATTAAGATTAAGATTAAGAGCTAAGAAAGATATAATTAGTATGGAGATAATAAAACAGAAAAGCGCAATCGTACCTGATTACAATCAGCCCTTAGAAAATACACTGCTCGTTGAAATTGGTTGAGCGCACGTAATTTGGCTTAATTAAAAACAAGGCTTAGCCGCGCCGGTATCGGCGGGCTCAAGCGAAGACAGCAAAGTGCCCGGACGAAGAATTTCGTTTCCTCGAGGAAGGCTCACACTCTGATAAGAGATAGCACAGGTCAAAAGAGCAAATTGCAAACGATAGGAACTTGATCCAGGTACAAAATGCGTTGGTTTGGAAAATTTACGAATTCGAAATGCAAAAGGAATTATAATTTAACTAAAAATATACAGGTTAAGCCTGAAATAATTGGATAAATGGCGAAACAATTAGGCAAAGCCAAAAAATTGTTTCAAGATAATCTTCAAAACTTTGAATAATTACAAAAATGTAGGAATTTTTTTAGGCTTATTAGGCTACAGATAATTATATTGCATTGCTTTCATTAATTTGTGTGTCAAACATGGAGTGCTCACATCACAATGTAAACATTTTGTGGTTATTATATGTCTTACAAATTTACTACTGTAATCGAAATTGTAGCTCCAATAATAACAAACTTAGCAATCCGATGTTGATCCATTGATGCTTTAAGTGGGGTTGGATTTAATAAATGTTATTAAACTTAGCAATAGTGCACAATTAACTTTGAACACCATGTATATACAAAAGAAACAGGACTTACGATAACCACAAAATGTTTAAATTATGATATCATAATTATGATTTATATCGGCATCATATATTGTCAAATTCTGCTGTTACCAATAATTGCAACATAATGCCAATATAGCTGGTATAATAATCAGTAGGTAGCGGTCAATCCATAATCACAGAGAATATTAACTTTTTGTATGGGGAATTGAAATTCTTTTGACACAAAATGTCTGTAGCATTATAGTAAAATTTATGCTTTATGTTGTGACATTAGTTTCATTTGTTTTTAGATAAAAGACCACATAATTGATAACAGATGGATTGTTCCTTATAATCGGTATCTATCCTTAAAATATAATGCTCACATAAACGTTGAAGTCTGCTCCAGTGTAAAAAGTGTAAAATATCTGTATAAATATGTTTATAAGGGGCATGATCGTGCTGCTTTAAAATTAAAGCAAACAAGCGAAGAAGGTGGGGGAACAAGCAGTGAAATTCATTATGATGAAATAACTGCACATTTAGACGCACGCTATGTAAGCGCTCCAGAGGCATCGTGGAGAATTTTTGGATTCGATATGCAAAATCGCTCGCACACCATTTATCGTCTTGCTGTACACCTTCCTAATCATCAAAATATATGCTTTGTTGAGCGCATTCAAAAAATTCCACTCTGACAGCATGGTTTAAGTTAAATAAATTATGTGAAGAAATATTCCAAAATGGTTACCAACCTGAAGATAATATGATTGATTCGCGTACTTTGTATTACCGGGAAATTCCAGAACATTTTGTTTTCAATAAAGCTACCACCACCTGGAATAGACGCAAACGATTTGCTAAGGAAATCGGTAGAATGTATACTGTTGGGCCCCAGGATGTTGAGAGATACCATATGCGATTATTGTTACTACACGTAAAAGGAGCTACATCATTTGATGATTTGAAAACCATTAATGGCCAAGTTCACGATACATTCCTTGAAGCTGCCAAAGAAGCCGGTTTATTACTTGATGATCGAGAATATGCACGATGTTTAGCTGAAGTTGTAAATTTTCAGCTTCCATCACAACTGAGGAATGTATTTGCAACATTACTTTTATTTTGCAACGTATCAAATGCTTTACAATTGTGGCAAGAATTTAAAGCTGCATTATCTGAAGATTTCCGCAGAAGTTTGTCTATAGAAGAATCAGAGGCTACCGCTTACTATGCCATCGATGATTCAATGAAAGTTATTTCTATCCACTCTTGAATCATTAACGTCTCGACTTCGTCTCGACTTTAAACGATTCATTCGTGGATAAAATTTAACTTTATCGTCTTGTATAATAAATTACTATTTTTCTATAGCACATGTTAAAGTGTGCTTTTATCAACTCAAAACAAAAGGTCAAGTTTTACTTTAACAGCAAGGGTAGATAAAGTAGCACTTTAACATCAAGGATAGATAAAGTAATTTAATTTTCTAACTTTTGTTTACATTAAATATGACAGCTGCGCATTATCGTAGCAACCCAATCTAGCTACTGACATTTTGAAATGTGATTGACTGTCCTTATTACTTCGACACGAAGTGTACGAAGTATTGAAATTCCCTCATATCGAAAACCACTCTGAGTCAAATATCTCTAAAATTCGAGCCAACCGACTAATGAACCCACTATATCAAATCTCCGTCTCGGCGGTGCGGATCTTTTGGTGAAGATCCCAGCCCACTAGATCAATCCCGCGTATTGGGGGGCGCCTAAACGTGCTGTGCGGGGGATGTATGTTCGTATGTGTACACGATTCCGGTCGCCAGGAACCTTCCTGAAGTCTTGGATCGTTTTCATACGATAGGTCCTCCGAAAATGAAAGCAACATCAACGTTTGAGCTATGGTCGTCGGCAAAAAAAAAATTTTTTCGTTTTTTTTTTTTATAAATGACTGGTTCATAGCATTTTATTGTATTAGCGAAACGGAGTGATGCTGAGTATCGAAGTATTCTTGGAAAGCACGGAAGGGCGCTTTTCTTGGGTGGGGGGTACCGTATATTTTTCTTTTGAAATTGTTAAAGTTCTTGCTATAGAAAAAAATATTGTATTATACACGACGATGAAGTTATTTCTATCCACTCTTGAATCATTAACGTCTCGACTTCGTCTCGACGTTAAACAATTCACTCGTGGATAAAATTTAACTTTATCGTCTTGTATAATAAATTACTATTTTTTGAACTTTTCCTTACTGGCAATCTCTAGCGTGCTTTTAAAACTTTCTTTAGTGCAACCAAAGTTATTAAATTCGTGCTACATTTTAAATGCGGCATATGCCGCGGGTTTCAGCTAGTTACGATAATAAGGGCCGGTTGCAGAAAGCAATGTTAAGTCTGGTGTTAGCTAACGCGACGTCAAAGTGAACAAAAACGAATCAAATCTCAAATGCTTATGGTAACTAATACATTAGTAAACAAAATTTGATGCGATTTTGTTCACTTTGACGCGATGTTAGCTAACACCAGACTTAACATTGCTTTCTGCAACCGGCCCTAAGTATTGTGCTCACCAGGAAGAATATAATCTTCTTTTTTAAAATGCAGAGAACAAACATGCATACTTTCTGTAACTTTTTTCACCATTCTAAGTAAACGAATCCATTCCTTTCGCCGATCTGCTTTCTGATTATTAATTTTTACAAATTCTCCTTCTTTAGGAAACTTATGGAACCGCACAGTTGTATCGCGTTTTGATAGTGATTTACAACCATACACGCAACAAAACCGTTTCGATTTATTTGGTACAGGAGAAAATCTAGCTCCCTCACGTTCACGATCCATTTTTACGTTAAAGATATTCCGTTATTAAAAATATAAACAATAAATTAATAAATATAAACAAGACACTGAACTTCAGCAAGAACAAACCTATTAAAAACAAGAACAAGCAAGGTAAATGTAGGCATGTACCACCGTATTACAGCTGCGCTCGAAAATAAAAGTAAAAGAATTTAAATAGTGATTAGCGGGGTAGTTGTAGGTCTGAGTCAGAGGAGAAAGTTGCCAGAATAAATATTCCCTAGTATAAAGACGTTTCTCGCATTAGTAACTTTGTAATAAGCCAACAAATAATTAGCATAAACCATTTAGCTCAATGCGAGTGTAAATTTCGACCTCATTGATACAGTTCAAAATTCTACCGCATGGTGGCGTAGCGCTTGGATTCAGTTGCCAATAGTTGTGTGTCAGCAACGTCTTAAACAGTACTCGGCAGCAATAAATGTATTCCCTAATCTTCAGAAGAATGTTTCGTATTGGTGTTGTCGAACCTTATGTTTGGGCGAACTATATATGGCTGCTACCACTTGTGGACCTGTACCACTCTTGACGTTGAGGATGCTACCTTGTAAGTAGTCAGTGGAAAACTCTTGTTGTGGTGAGACATTTTATTATTGACAATTATTGCTGCGCCAGCTTGGGCTGTTCTGTCTGGGTGGTTAGTAGAGTAAGTTGTATAATTATGGATGTTTAAGTAACTATATTCTGTAAAGTGGGTTTCTGTGATCAGTAAGATGTCAATTTTATGTTATTTAGGAAAGAACTCGACTTTGATGCGATACTTGGCTAGTCCATTTGCATTCCATAATCGTATGCCTAAAGAATTCATTATTGTAATTTGTTGACTAGCGTGGTGAGCGGATTGAGCATCAAGCTATTCTGATTCATTAGTTGCATAAACATTGCTTCAAATTTGGTTAAAAACTGAGATAGTGAGGTGTCGTTGTTACTGATATCTTGGGGTTGGCTGTTTGAGCAGTGGAGTGATGCTACTTGGGCATAGCTATACTGCGTCTCAAGGCACAGTATAAACATCAATCAGTAGGGACAGCTAGCTTAATTTTGATGTCAGATTTCCAGTACGCATGTCAGTGGTTTGGCGGTCCTTCACAAATTTACCGACCTCGGCGCGGCACTCGCTTTCTGTAAGCGCCGGTGCGGAAATCAGCTGTAGCCAGTTATGACAGTTTGTTGTTGTTAAACGTTTTGAACAAAATTTCGAAAAATTAGTTAGTATTTTATTCCCTTAAATTTATCAATGCCAATTTCAAATTTACTAATAGCAAAGGTGAAAGAACACAGGAAAAAATAATTTGGCAACATGCATAGATTAGTTTTCGTCCGATTGTGATACCAATTTTTAGTTTCATTTCTTACTTTGGAATTTTGAATAAATATATGTACCTAGTGTTATGTTAAACGACAACACGTTTATTTAATTTATTTTAAAGAGTAATGGAGTACAGGCGGCAAATTATTATTTTATTGTAAATTATTTTTAGTATTTTAATATTGGGTTGTAATAGGTTAGCCAGAGGGTTATAAGTTTGTTTTATTTATCCAGTTCTTCGATCATTTCTGGTGTGAAAAATTTAGTTACAGTTATGTATGTATATTAAATAATTAATTTAAGATAATTAAAAACAGTAATAGTAGTAAGCTTAATATCATCTTTGTATTTTTTTACATTTTATATTTTTAATTTTATTGAGGAATTTATACACTTTACTTTTGTGTAGTTCCTATTTGTACTACAAAAAGAAAAATGCTCCCTAAATATAATTAAAAAAAAATGTGTACTGTTTATGTATTTCAATTTTTATCCATCAGTTGTGCAGATAAGTAACAAACAACTGTCATTTGTTTATATCTTTGTATTTTTTAACGTTTCATATTTTTAGCTTTATCGAAGAATTTATACTCTTTACTTTCGTTTAGTTCCTATTTGTACTACAAAATGCAAAATATACCTTATATACAGTATGAAAAATTTTTAATACCTGACCGTCATGATTTTGCATTGCTTAAAACAAAAAATTACAAGTCGTTAGTATGAAGCTGAAGTTTTGTATTTAGACTTATTCTTTCATTACAAACAACTTTTTCTTATAACATTTTCCTCTAACATGAAAATTAAAGATACTTCTCTCTTTTGCTATTTTCACATTTCATAATTTATAAACACCCCGTATATCAAATTTCAAATTTCTCCATGTCACTATGGTTTTTATAAGAAGCTAAAACTTTTATAAAGAATGACTTCTGCGAAAAATTAAAAATAAAAAAGTTGTCCCTCTTGTAAACTCAATCCGAAGACATACTGTCTTAATGTGTCATTTATACAAATATTTAAAGGTAGAAAACGGCATATTATTCATTTTTCTCGTAGTTACTACCGTCAGAATCGCCAGGATAGTCTTTGCTAATCTGAAGCATGTGGTCAATTTTCAAATTTTAGCGCTCTTTCTACTAGCGCTATCTAGTGACAAGTTAGTGAAGGACCGCCATGTTGGTTTTAAAACTTGACATAAGAACATCAAAGGAGCCGACGCTAGCTGTCCCTACTGATTGATGCTTATACTGTGCTCAGGGTGACTAGACAGTACAGGGCCTTATGGCAAACAGCGATGCCATATGTCTCCACAAAAGTGTTCTGTAGAAAATATGCCCCCATCACAGACAAACAAATCCGGCTATTGTAATAGAGACAGCTTAACTATAATCCCTCATTACCTGGTAAGTTTTGTCAGTGGCATTCAAACAAGTTTAAGAACGAAACAATTACGCTCCATCAATAATCCCGTTTTTGCATCCTGTGTAACAGGACAAATCGTGGACCACGAGTTGTAGGAGCTTTCAAACCTGTGGTCAATCCACGAATAAATGCATCCCGATGCGATTTAATCGATTTATCGACCCATTCTTTCGATACACTATGTCCGATATTTACCCACGATTCATCCAAATACACGATATTGTATCCAACTTCACGATTATTACGAATTTCGCGTAAATAACGATGACGCCAAGAGATTATTTCTTGCTTTTCAATTAAAATAGATTTTCTGCCACGCTTTTCATACACAAAGTCCATGTCACTCAGTATGCGATGCATTGTTGCGCGCGAAAAATTAGGCAAATTTGCATTGCCATTTACTGCAGCTAACACAGAATTTATTGTAGGCGGTATATTGTCCCGATAAAACTGGTGCACTATTCTGCGAATGTCACTCTTCATTTCTCCGTCGTATTTGTTTTCACGAGATGTAACAATTTTGCGCTTTTTGGGCCTTTCTTTTGGAGGAAGTAGTCCAGCTGGTGAAGTGTACTCTTGTCTCACGTTGTAGAGCTTCTTTTCACCCACGCCACTCATTTGGGACACTTTTTTGATTATAGTGGATATCGAATCGTTAGTTTGATTTAAATGGTAACTGACGAGATTCATTACTATTTGCTTTTCTGAAACTTGCAAAGATTGTCCACGTTTCCATTTAACAATTTCCTCCATTAAGCGGTCAAAACAACAATAAACAACAATAAAAGCACTAACAATAGATAAATGTATAGAACACTATGCAAAAATAATCGCAAATGGAATATGTCAACAGGCTCTGAGAACAGATGAACACTAAACATATTTTGTACAAAAATTACCCTAATGGCTTATTAATTTATTTTGCATTAGAAAGTAGTTATGAATCACTCAAACTTTTGGAAGTACAAATTTGTCACCCTCATTATGGTTGTAATTAAGAACCAATTTGATGCATACAGCAGACGTTAAACCTGATGTGCAGTAAATTACTTCAGTTTTAAAAATGATAAGATATAGGTATTAATTATTTATAATCTTCTATACAGGGTGATTTATAATAGGTGTAAAACACTTTACTATCTTGTTCCGGAAGTAATTTTAAGATAAAAATGTCATATGGACATAGGTCATATTCCAATTTGTTTTTACTTATGTTTTGAAATTGTTCTTTAATAATCATTACTAATTCACTAAAATTTAAATCTGTTGTAGTTCTGTAACTAATTGGAATATGACCTATGTCCATATGACATTTTTATCTTAAAATTACTTCCGGAACAAGATAGTAAAGTGTTTTACACCTATTATAAATCACCCTGTATAAATAATGGTTTCTGAATTACAAATTATACTTTCTCAAACTGATTAATCTGAACTACAAATGATGCTTTCTGAATTAAAATTTTGCGTGAGAACTTATTGGGAACTTCTGGTTTTCGTTTATTTCGGTCAACTTATACCATCACCCGTTGCATAGAACTGGCAACGTCGGAGCGAAATTCCCATAAGGAAAGCATTCCCTATCCTCTCCACGCTGTCTTGTCACCCTGAGACGCTCTATAGCATTGTTTAAATTTTATGTGTATGCATGCTGCGTTGTTATTGGTGTGTTTGCTGTCTTCACTCCAGATGTTTTTGGAGGAGTTGTGGGTTTACCTCTATTTATTTGCAGTTGCTGATACACTTGACATCCCTTATAATTGTCAGGGTGTGGACCTTGACACAGCACACATCGAGGAGGAGTTTCCTTTGTTTTCTTGCAGACAGCGGTGTTGTATTCTTCTCCACATTTAACGCAAAGAAAGGGCTTGGTACAGTAACTTTTGCTATGTCCATATGCCTGGCATCGTGTACACTGGATTATTGTGTTTTTCTTTCTAGATGATTCTACGGTTATTTGTTGATAATTAAGGTGCTTCAATTTAAACACTTTTTTGTTATTCTGAGCTGGCTCTAAATCTAAATCAACAAAGAACATAGCAGAGGCTCTTTCGTTGCTCTGTGTCTGATGTTAATGAGGTTTCTTACAGAGTGGCCATGTTTTTTTAGTTCATCTATAATTTCCGGGGTGTCAATGGAGTGATGTAGATTTCGAATCACTATTCTGTATGCTCTTTCATCCTTCAATTGAGAGGTGTGGTATATAATATGTTCAGTTTTTAGATGGGAGATTAGTTTCTATAAGAATCGGAAGTATTGGTATTTATTTTAATCGTGTTGTTTGAGAGTGCCTTGGTGCTATATTGTTCCCGCTCTAAGGCTTTTGTTAAATTTTCGATAATTTGGACATAATTTGTAACCGTGTAGATATACAGGTAGAGGCTTTGGATTTTTCTGCATGGTGCTTTCACTAGATGTTTGCTGGGTCTCCTGTGTGCTAACGCTGGGTTGTACAGTATATCGATTTTGAGTGTTGGTTGCAATTTCTGGTTGTGTTTGTTTGGCTATGGTTTTTTTTCGTTTTTTGATTTGTTGCCATTCGTACTTGTTTTGGTTTTCTGTTAGATCCTCTTCAGAGTCGTCGATAATTATTTGTTCAATTGTGTCGGGTATTAGTTGTGGGTTTGCAGAGAAAATGAATTTTATATTATCATAATCTTGTGATGGTGGTAAAGAGTTCTGATGTTGAAATGCAGGTATATAATTGCTGGTTTGCTGGAATGGTATATAGATGAATTGAAGCGGTTTTTGGTTTCCAAATGGAGGTTGTTGTGGGTTGTAGAAAATTTGCTACTGAAGCACAAATATATTTGAGCCATTGTTGTACATATTCTCTTGTTTGCGGGTGTTTAAGCATGAAAGTTTAAAAAAGTAGTAAAAGTCTTTAAACGTACACATTTTGTGTAAAACTTGGTGGAATTTGTTATATATCGTTGCAGGGTCAAGAGCGGACACTGGTGATAACTTAATCGGACTCGATACTCGGACTGAATAATAAAAGTTTATAAAGAGTACGAGGAGTGTTGATTGCATGAATTAGAATGTGAGTGGCCGCGACGGACGAGGCTGCAACGGAGTGCGAGAGAGACAACTACCTAAAACATTACATCACCCTGTCGACAAGTTTCACTGGTTTTGAAAACTTAAAACTTTTATCTTAAAACCCCCAAATTGGCTTATTAAATAAAAGAAAGAACGTGAGATAACAAATCGACGTTTCACTAACTCTAAATTATCTACGTGATTTAGAGTAGTTCGAGACAACTCTTAAAATGTTGTTATTAATAATATACAACCTGCACGTACAAATACATTTTTAAATAAAAAAGTATGTTTCTTCAAATATTTTAAAACCTGACAGGATTAGCATATTTAATTATTGTTTAAACTAATGTTTGCCTATGAGATAAAACAATTAAGTGAAATTATGAGAACTCAAAAGTGCATTAAATTAAAATATAGAAACTAGTCCACAACGTGTGTCAGTTACAGTACACATAATTAGGTTTGGTCTCGGTTTACTGGGTGACGTTGCAATACTATAATAAGGAAGCTTTATGCAAACAGCGGCAAAGTATTTTTATGCAAACTTTGTGTTTTGTGCCCATACAATAATAGGTTATCAGTTCAAAAACAGTAAACACGACACACATTCAATTATATACATATAAGGACTTGTAATTATTTAATATTTCAATATACTTTTAACTCTGAGGTGTATTCATTTGTGAGCAGACGCAGGCTACAATTGTTTAAGGGGTAGTTAAGCCTGGCTACTCCAGTCACATCTTATCTCACATTTCTTCATCTCCTTTCATCAAGTGTAAACTCCTTCAGCAAAACAACCTGGTTATATAATTATACAATTTGTGTTTTGAAGCACGTCCTGAACGAGTGCAAGAAATAATCCACGGAACTACGCAAATCGAAGGCTTGCATAAATTCAAGGAGCATCGCGGATAATTATTAAATACTTGATCATAATTCATACAGTGTTAATAAGTAATTTGATTTAAAGTCATATTAAACACAGCATTGAGTTGATTTATGTAGAGCATGTGATAATAATGCAGGATAAGGTTCCGATTATACATCAATATTAAAAAATGAGGTATATGAATTTCTACTGGGATTAAACGAGATAATTTTTGTAATATTTGTAAAAATTAGAACAATTAACAGCATTATTGCTCGAAATTATTCTAAAATGCTATAAATTATGACATAACAGGTCTCAAAGTGTCTAAAAATTACGAAATTCTTACAAGAAATGCCCTTTCAATGACATTTTAGTTAACTTACAATGGTATACTACGTTATGATTTGCGCAAATGCTGTAAAACTATATTGAAATTAAAAAGGCACAGGAGAGTACGTATAATAAAATAGTTGAAATATACCGGTGTAACACAAAATTAATATAATATTTTATTGAAAATACGAAATTCAACACATGTACAAGGTGGTTTTTTCCGTTGATATTATAGAGTACATACTAAAGGGTAAGAGATACAAAAAACTAATATACGTGTCTCGTCCTTTTTTTAGTGGTTAGATTAATGGCGTAATCAGAACTTCGCTAACTAGATTGGTTTAGGAAGTACAAAAATCTCAAAGTTTGCTGTTTTCTGTAATCTCTTGTAACTTCTTAATTAGCGGAGTTACACAAAAATTGTAAATACAAAAAACATGCGACTTTTTACGTAGAATTCAGCAGCGTACTTGAAAAAATTATAAGGGTTTTTATTTTGAGATATTTAGAAAATTATCATTTTTTAATAGGACACTTTGTATCTGGGTAGCTCATAAAATTACATTTCTTTTTACCATTGTAACGATATATAATACTTAATATTTTATTTTATTCTAAATAGCGAAAATACAAAAAACCCAAAATAGTACGTTTTTTTTTAGTTGGCCATGGGTTGAATCGCTATTATTTTTTGTTTTAGAATGACATTTCAACGTTTTGTTTTAATGGCAGTTAATACTAGTTTTATAATATTCTAAAATCGTAAACCAGAATATCTAAAAATCAAAATTTTGCATAATTATAAATAAAAAAAAAGAATATACTTTGTCCTATGTTAATTATGAATTAGAAAAAAATGGGGTTTTATACCACATCCACAAAAATTATTTTTCGCCTGTTAACATTTTTTCTATTTAGAAAAAACGTTGAAATGTCATTAACAAAAAAAATAACGATTCAACCCATGGCCAACTAAAAAAATCGTATTATTTTGGGTTTTTTTGTATTTTCGCTATTTAGAAGATATTCAAATATTCAGTATTATATATCGTTACAATGGTAAAAATTAACTTAATTTTATGAGCTAGCCAGATATAGGGTGTCCCATTAAAAAAATGATAGTTTTCAAAATATCTCAAAAATAAAAACCCTTATAATTTTTTCAAATACGTCGCTGGATTCTACGTAATAAAGCTGCATGTTTTTTGTATTTGCAATTTTTTTGTAACTCCACTAATTATGAAGTTACAAGAGATTACAGAAAACAGCAGATTTTGAGAATCACTTTGTATTTCCTTAACAAATCTAGTTAACGTAGATCTGATTAGGCCATTAAACTAACCACTAAAAAAGAAAACGAGACATGTATACTAGTTTTTTTGTATCATTTACCCTTTAGTATGTACCCTATAATATCAACGAAAAAAAACCACCCTGTACATAAAATTTCAGTTAAGTAGACCCGTTGTGCATTTAATTATAAAGTTTTGTCATAAATATCAACAGTAATTAAAATTTGACAGTTTCAATCACTAATTTTTACTTCCTTTTACAATAAAGGAGGTATTGGATTTACCCCAAAAATTCGAAATTGAGTTTTCAACAGATCTTTACGTTTTAGAGTCCCCTGATCCCAAAAAACATATTATTTTTCATTGGTCTGTCTGTCTGTCTGTGTGTCTGTGAACAGAATATTTCAAAAACGAAAAGAGGTATGGCGTTGAAACTTCTTATATAAGTTTTGTGTACTATGTAGATGCGACAGCAAGTTTTCGAAGAAAATTGCATAACCGGAAGTAGGTGTTTACTCCTGCAATTTTTCAGTTTTTTTCGATTTTTTCAAAAACGGCTCTAACGATTTCTTTCAAACTTTATATTTTTATTACATTTTTAATGTGTATTGCCGTGAGATAAGTGATTTTCCAGTTGAATACCTCTAAAATGGGTTATTTTTGTTTTTTTTTTCTATTTTTTGTATTAACTCCTATTTTAAGTACAACACCCGGTATATTATTACATTTTTGAATTCAGCTTAAAATTATGGAGAAAATTTGTCTCTTGGTCTAATGCTCTATTTTGTACGGTTTTTGTACCATTTGCATTTCTTTAAAATTTTTGACAAATGCTGAAAAATAAATCAAATTTTTACCTAATTATAAGATCACTGTAAAAGGAAGCTGTGTGAGTGTATCACACCAGATTTTTTAGATTTTCAATTATTACAAATTTCTGAAAATAAAACTATCACAGTATTTTTTAAACTATATATCATATCTTTTATATGTCAACAAGATAAAGGTAGTTCACACTGAGCGCTATTTTTTTAACTAACACGCAATGATATACTGCGCAATGATTTAGAAAATTCTGTAAAATAGAATAAAATAGTTGAAAATGTATTGATCAAAAATGAACATAACATTTGAATAAAAAACACGAATTGATATAATCCAAAACTATAACAAAAATAAAATTGAATGCGCTGAATTACAACCCGTGTGTTTGTCGCTGTAAACCCATAACGGTTATTCATCAGTGTTTTTTAATTGTGACTCCGTATTACTGGAAATGTATAACTTAATAGTTATTAAAAATCGATTATTTAAAAGGTGTGAAGTGTAATTTTAGAAACTTTGGAGCGCAAGATGATTGAAAAAATTATAAATTCTGAAAATGTTTGTGTACGTACGAGTAGATGATAAAATAGTTATTTATATTACGAGTGCAATTAATGCAAATAACTAAAAATCTTTTGGGTGGAATCGCTCACCTTTCTTCTCGGTCTACCAGTAAAAAACAATAGGAGGTCGCATAACTACACCCTCAAGGTGGCGAAGCGGCACAATGTCAAACTGTCTCGTCTAAGATTGCGATTTCGAATTTCGGTTCTGGCAACCGTTTTTAAACATTTTTCTAAAAATGCGGATTCTAATTTCTATCCCTTGTGACCTTTAAATCTGAAATTTCTCATTATTGGCGCTGTTCATCTTATGCGCGCTCTCCGATAACGATATTGATAAATGGCCAACTCGATTTTTACACCATATAGGCTTTGCAATAATTAATTTTATTCTCCTTTGGGAATTCTTTTTAGGGGAAGTCGTTGCACATATGGCGCAATTATGTATATAACGAAATATGATAACGGCTATACCACACTGACTTCGCCATAATGATCCAGAAAATGGTTGAGAGTGACAAGTACATACAAAATTCTGCATTTGTACGTTTGCTAAGGTTTTAAATACACTTATCGGGTATTTAGAATTGTTTCTCCCAGAAATGAAAATGTTTGGTATTTATTATCTTCTAGAGAGATTACTGTTTGCCTGAATATTTTACTTTACATATTTGCACTCCGCCCCTTTTTGTATCATAAGTGTTGAAACGTTTTCTTGCAGCCTTAATTACAAAGTATGTGTATTTTCTTGTTTTGTCAGTAGTAACTTTATGTGCGTTTAGTTGTTTCTTGTATGCATCTTTCCACAATTTTCGTGGTCTGCCTCTGGGTAACTTGTCATATTCGTTTATTCTGCTGTGCTTCTCTTACCCAGGCCAAACCAGTTTCATTGCTTTTTCAAATTTTAACTTGGATAGATTCGACGTTGTTTATCTTTTATCGTGTTAGTTCCTGCTTTCTATAATATCAACTCTGTTGAATTAAATTACAGAATAACGCATTCTATAATAAAACTATATTAAATAGGTTTCATTTTCATATGAGAATTCTACTCGTAAATACATGTTCTTAAAAACCAAGTGAAGTACGTAGAAGCAGTTACAGAGAGTACAATACCCTGGTCTGAAACGGAAACATAAGTAGAAAACAGAAAACGGGTAGAAGAGAGAGAGAGAGGGAGAAGACAATTAGCCACTGATATAAAGGAAGGACCATGTTCAAGGGTATAGAAAATATTCAACGCCAGCGCATTTTTGCCGTGTAGAATTATTACAAAGTAGAACTAATGCATGTACGTCGAACATTTGAAATGTTTATTGTTTTTGGTGTGTAGCAATTTAATATTTCTATTCAATATACTTACCTCTAGGAAAGATCTTAATATTATCTACAGTTGAAAGTATAAAGGTAATTACATTTTATACTGTAGTTTGTTAGTTTGATATAATGGCTTTTATTTATTACAGGAATTGTAGTGCTTGCATGATCTTTAACTAAACAGCGACTCTTCAAGCTGAAGCCCAACATTCAAATAATGATGAACGCTAAACAAGAAACTATAAGTAGCAACTTATGGAATTCAACATCGCACAAATCACTAGACTTGGCCGATAATGTAAACACTGATAGACTATTAATCAAACAAGAAGTTATGGAAGATATTAAGGACTTCAGTCATTATTCCGGAGAAGCAATAAAAGAGGAAGAGTTGGAAATAAAATTAGAAGATAGCTCAGAAGCGAAACCTTACAGTAATTCTGAATGTGTGTACAAAACAAAACCACATAGTTGTTCCCACTGTCCGTACAGAACACGATACAAAAGTCATTTAATTGTACATATTAGGTCTCATACTGGAGAAAAACCTTACAGCTGCTCCGAGTGTGATTACAAGGCGGCAGAAAGAAGTAGACTGATAAAACATATGACCTGGCATACAGGTGAAAAGCCTTACAGTTGTTCTGTGTGTGATTATAAAACGGCACATAAAGGTCATTTAGTTTTACATATGAGGTCTCATACAGGAGAAAAACCTTATAGTTGTTCTGAGTGTGATTACAAAGCATCAGAAAGAGGTAAATTAATAAAACATATGAGGTGTCATACAGGAGAAAAGCCTTATAGTTGCTCTGAGTGTGATTACAAAGCATCGGAAAAAAGTAAAATAATAACGCATATGAGATCTCACACAGGAGAGAAACCGTATAGTTGTTCTCTGTGCCAATACATAACATCAAATAAAACTAATTTAGACAGACACAGGCGGATTCATATAAGAGGAAATTCATATACTTGTTCTGAGTGTGACTTTAAAACTGCAAGAAAGTGTCATTTAGTCATCCATCTCATGACTCATACAGGAGAGAAGCCATTTAGTTGCTCCAAGTGTGAATATAAAACTGTACGAAAATATCGTTTAACTGTACATATGAGGACTCATACTGAAGAAAAGCTTTATAGTTGTTCTGTGTGCAAATATAAAACTCCAGAAAAGTATCGTTTAGTCCTTCACATGGTGATCCATACTGGAGAAAAGCCATACAGTTGTTCGGAGTGCAAATATAAAACTGTACAAAAAAGTCGTTTAGTTACACACATGAGGTGTCATACAAGAGAAAACCTCTATTTCTGTGCTCATTGCCAATATAGAGCGGCAGATAAAAATCATTTAGCTGAACATATAAAGTCTCATAGGAAAAAAAATGACGTTCAATGAAAGCAACGCTGGGAATAAGTGTAATTTGGTTGGTTAAATTATGATAAATCTAGCAACTAATGTTATTGTCACTTGGTAATATGTAATTACAAAGAAGACTAAAAAGAAATGGCTTTTGATTTCTTTGGCAATAGACATGTATTGTTATATCTGCTCGTTTTTTCCTTCCTTACAGTGTTGAATTCAGACTGATTACTGTCGGCGCGGGGGGGGGGGGGCTGAAACGTCAGGGGGCTATTTTTAACTATTCCAGCGCAATCCACCCATTCTTTTATAGATAATAAAACATGAACATGAAGTGGTAATGTTTCCGGAAGGGAATTCTTCTGCTATTTGTATAGTTAGAGGTACCATTTATGTACCTTGTATTTATTGATGCATATCATACAACCAATGGTGGATACGAAAGATATATAACTAGATAATAAATTTAAATTTCTTATAAATACAGGGCCATCTAATCCATATTATCATATAAGTAAAATCAATTTAGGTAAGTATAGTTGTTTGGAATAATTGTAATTGTAAATAAGTTAGCAACTATAAATAATAGTCATAAGGGCACAAGACACAATTGTATAATATTAGTATATTTTTGTGTGTATAAATATTTTATGAATTATGATAGATAGATAAAGAAATTTAACCAACAACTCCTTATTGTGACACTATAACTATGCCGATTTCAGTTGAATTATATAGGTCATAACCCACATATGGCGTTATTGGTAATACATCTCACTCCATGTCACTTTTACTATGAATTATTCATAGTGCCATACAATTTTGTTTAGCACTTGTGTGTTATTGCAAAAAATAATTCACAAACCCCACTCAACCACGGCCTCGAGGCCTCAACTTTTCTCACGTGACTTATTTATTTGCAATAAATAATTAATATTCTGAAAGTATATACAGTAAAAGACGTTTATAACGACACCGCTTATAGCAACAAGCCGCACATAACGACGTAATTGTGGCCATTTATTTGGAATCCCATATATACCAATGTAAAAAATCGGATATAGTGACCTCGCTTGTTACGACGAATCCGGGAATTGCGATTAAAATTTGCTGTTCAATGAGTTTTTCTCCAGTTATAACGACGGTCGAGGTCCAACACCGTACCGGAATAAAATTTCAGGAACAAAGA